>JAIKVD010000188.1:0-27595 GCA_024679075.1 Phytophthora uliginosa | reverse complement strand
TGGCCCCCTGCCCGCCTCAGCCACCAGCCCCCAAGGCGCCCACCACCAAGCCGGCGGGCGCGAGCCAGAAGAAGCCCTACGTACGCAAGAAACCTCTCGGCTACAACCCCAACAAAGCACGCGATGAACGCAAGCTGGAGCTGCTCTACCTGCGCACGAAAGTGGTCGACATGGAGATGGAGCTACAGAAGCTGCAGGAGATAAAGAGCAGCAAGGTCGGCACCTGTCTTCCAGTACAAGAGGAGGCTGCAAACCGGCCACCCACTGCCTTAGCGCCGAGCCACTGCAGCCACGACGCGGTGCCCCGAGTCTGGGAGAAGATGTGCGCTCGCCAGCTGGAGCGCCGAGTGAAGGCTGAGCGGGAAAACGCTCGACTCAAGATGGTCCTCGAAGGCCAGATCAAGATCGCCAAGAGTATGGAGCAGATCCTCAAGAAGCGCACCGTGCTGCGTGCCATGGAGTCCTGCGGTAGCAACAAGCGCACCAAGCACACGAATGGCGTTCCTCGTTCGTCCGATCCGCGTGCCGACGCAAAGATCTTCGAAACGCTGTTGGCCGGTGTCGAGGCGTCGTACCGTGAAGTTGATGCCGTGTTTGAGGCCAATGGTCTCGGCCGTACTGAGGCTCCGGAGAGCGACGCTCAGATGCGGGACGGCGTCAACGGTATGTACCTCGAGATCTTCGCCAACAAAATGCTGCCATTCGGTATCCATGCAACGGGCGAAGCTGTGTGGCAACACTTCAAGGGGACGGATATCCCGTATCGCTGGTATCACTCCAAATCTGCCGGCTCGATCGAATCGACAGAGGATACGATGGTGGAGTGCTTCGGCATGGAGATGTTCGATGCCAAAAGCAAGACCACTGCCGAGTTCAATGTCAAGCAGATTTTGCGTCGCTATGTCGAGGAAGACCGCGTCGTTGTGGTGTGGCGCTCGCACATTGAGCCCCTCGAGTTCTCCAATAAGCGCTTCGCCGGTATTCATTTCCAGGAGAAAGGCTACGTGGTGATTAAGCCGCGTGCTCACAACTACGACAGTGCTGACGACGACGACTTCACGCTAGTGCAAACGTGTTACATCATTACTCCGGATCTGTCCGACCAAACGCTGAATGAAGACGCCAAGACGGGTGCGCTGACTGAATTTGTGCTGAGCTCCACCGCTGCCAATATTTCTGCCAGTAATGAAATGATCGAAAATGTGCTGCTGGACCAAGCACTGCAGCAGCGGAAGCGCGGAGAGTAAAAGCGTGGCAACTCGACACCGATTTCGTGTGAGATCACACGCACTGTATCATCTTCATTTACTAGTGTACTGCATCAATGAATTTCAACTGAATGGGGAAACTTGAGTGGCTGCTTGTCAGAAAAAAAAAATATGGGGCGGCAGACTTGCTTGTTGACTTGCTGCTGTTTATTACGAAGTAAGTCTGGTCGGAGGTTATCGAAGTTGTTGAATGCACCGTAGTGCCAGGCATTCACACTGTAGCTTCCATCGCGTTAACCACTGGATCCGCGTTATCGAGCAACACATTTTGCTGTAACTGCAGCACGTTGCGAAGCTTCTTACCGATCGAATTTAGCACCAAATTTCCAACACGAACGAAGTCCACTGGTCGAACCGACGTCGTGTCCACTTGCTTTACTTGCAATTGATAACAGCTTCGAACCACGGATGCGTGCTGTGGGTCTGTCGGGGACGGAGAAATAATCGTCCAGTGATGATCTTCAAATTGAAGTCCTCCCGTGGGAAGAAACCACGTTGTCGTCCCGACCAAGATGATTTGATTCGCTTCTTCGTACTTGCGAACGATATTCACACCATCAAGATGCAAATGTGCACCATTTCCGTTCGGTAACGATGCCATGCATTTCCGCTCAAAAGAATTTGAGTTTCTTGTTCGTGCCTACAGAAACAGAAAAAAAACCGTTAGCACATGCCATTACCTTTAATACATGATGGATGGGCTGCACAAAGCGGAAGGACTTCTGTGTGTCCATATTTTTCTTGGTCGTGATATGATGCCATAAGAGCTTTCCTGCCATCTGCACCGTACACGTCATCGGGGTTATTGAGCTGGTCTCGACGCAGTTGCCACGAGCTTGACTGCTGCACGCGATTGAAAGATTGCCTTCCAGGGCCGGGAAGACTCGATCTACTTCCAGTCGCAGTCGTCCCAAGCTATTCGATAGATCCGACAATATGGCGTCGCTGAAGTCAATTTGAAAGAGAGGACGATCAGGTGCGGGCCGTGACTGTTGTGAAACAAAGTTCATTCCCTGCAACAATAAGCGCAGTCATGTTTACAACGGTTAGGAGCACGATAAGGAGATTAACATTATTGGCAGCCCGAGCTTACCTCAAGCACATTGCTGCGTCCAAGCACCTTGCGAATGGCGGCGAGTACTTGCAGCTGGTTTGCCATGATTGCTTTAAGCGTTCGATTGGTACACTCCGCACGTTCTCGCCCCTCACTTTCGACCATCGCAAGACTACGCCAGACACTGAGATGGCCCTGAGCGATACCGCCCATACCACTGCGGCTAGTGCGGGATAATAGTAGCTTTTCTAGTTGCGCGTTCAGCTTCTGCGCTTCCTCCCTCAACGATTTCAGTTCTGCCTTCTTGCGACGTTGAAGGCTCGTTGTGTACCTCACAGGTCCTTCCTTGCGTCTCCGATCCTTCTTCAGCTTCGTGGGTGTTAGCTGCGTCTGCATTGTGATCAAGCAAAGGTCATCATGGCTGATATGGCTCTCCACGACGGAAGCGACAGGGCTGGAGTCACTGTCGGCGCTGTCAATAGCGTCCAGTAATGTGAGCACTTCGGACAACGTGTTGGCCTCGTCCATCTTGCGGGGATGCCGGCTTTTGAATTATGGGATAAGATGGTGATTCGCCATTGACGGCATCGGACCAGAAGTGATTATGCACTTGGGAAGATTACTACATATCCGTGCCGGACAAGTAGATTGTCAATATCGAGTTAATGTTCAGTTCACTATACCAGCCTCCGGAAGGTGGACATGTACCCTGTCAAATGAGACAAATCCATACAAAAGCACCGATCTGAGGTGTGGTGCACATAACTGTGGATGCACAAGTCTATGCATGTATGGCACACGTACTACCACCACCCAACCTCTGCAGCAATCTCGCTCGTCTCCATGAGCTTGATGTAAAATGCGTTGAGTTGCACTGAGAGAGATCGCGCGACCAGCCATCGATAGCGCTTTGTCTGAGCTGCCTCCCAGCTGTGAATATGCTCTTAGAACTCTCTGCACCATTCGTTAGACACGCCGGAAAATGACGACTATTTTAGGGCTTATTGACTTGAAAATGTATGAAATTGGGTGTGACACGAAATATGTCCTGACAATCTACTTGTCCGGCACGGATACAGTATGCATCGTAAGGAAAAGAAGAAAAAAATGTCTACGCCTGCTGCAAATTGACAGTATATAATATACTTAGTGTGCAATGGATCCTACTCTCTGCACGAGACGCTCTCAGTTCTCTTCTTCACGCCCGGAGTGTTTTTCTCCTTTTCTCTTCAAAGATGAAGCAAGCTACGCTCCGCTGGTTGCTAAAATTCGGCAGCATGTTCTATACCGACCGGTATTAATAACGGAGAAATGACAACAACCCAACCCTGCGTTTGAAAACGAACGTGAGCTCGATAATTGACGCCCATGCCAAGGCGGTCCGGTGTTCTCCGTCTTTCCTTTGAAGCAACGTAGCCCCGTCAAGCATCTCAGTTCCAATCGATTACTAAGTACACGTTACGTATACTAAGCGTCTTCATCAGAACATCATGGATCACCGTTGCTATCTGGTCGTTCAACCAGAAACCAAGCTTGGTCTGGCACATGAACATGCATTTGCTTCTCCTCAACCACGTGCAGTCACGTTGATTGCTGAGTTAACCCTTTAGTCCGAATAAGGTCGCTATAGGTTTGATTTTTCTGCTACGCTTGAGCCGCTCCACCAGAACTCCATGATACTGCACTTGATCCTTCAACTGCTCGCGCTCCGCCTTCTCCTCTATCGCCTTCGGTCGTCGCTACACGCTTCTTCGGCTTCGTGGACTCGTTAGGTTGAGTGAAAGCACTTGAGTCATTGCAAATAGAGGGATCGGCTGTCTTGAGACTGGAACGCAGCTTTCGACTCGCAGACTACACCACCGGTAGCCGCACGCTGCTCAACTACCCGTGCAAACCTCGAAGCAATTCATGCACATGTAGTTCATGGTGAACACCAGGCAATGCCTTAGAAAATGCAATTTATTGTACGGGCTGCTCCGTCGACTTAAGGTTATCAAATCTCATCATAGGACGGCGCGCCAGAGCTGATCGCTTTCGAGTGGTGGTGCGGGGAGACATCACACGCGCACCATAGTGCTGGTAGAAGTATCCGCCGACCATCGTGCCTACGGCACGAGCCAAACCGTTCTGCGTCGCGTTCAGAAGGCCCATGACTGTTCCTTCGCAGCCCTTAGGAGCAGCGGCATAAATGTACTGCGTGCAGGCAGCCCACGCCAAGCCAAACGTGCATCCGTGCAGGAACTCGAACGGAATGGCGCTCCAGGCATTGGTCATGACGGCGTAGTACGTGATACGAAGCGCATAGGCAGCGATGGAGACCAGCAGTACCTTGACCGTACCCAGCTTCTTGATAATAGCGTGCGAGAAGAAGAAGGCCGGGAGTTCCGAGATGGTCTCGCACATGATAGCGATGCCCACAATCTGAGCGTTGCCGCCCGACAAGTTGAACAGGTTGAGCACCAGGAAGCTTGACAGCACGCCGTACAGGAGGCCCATGAAGCACACAACGAGAAGCAGCATGATCACGCCCTTCTCCTTGCAAATGCGGCGCATGTTGTCCGCAAACGAGGGCTGGCGAATGCTCTTGCCGCCTTCCTCCATCGCAGAGTGGGTATCACCGTGGTGTCCATGCTTGACCGGCGGAATCGTGCGCAGCACCAAGAGCGAAGTAAACATGAAGATGAGGCTGATGTTGAACGCCCACGAGATGCCCGCAGCAGCAACCGCCAAACCAGTGATGTAGGCACCCGTGCCCCAGCCGACAGCGCCAAATAGTCGCTGCTTGCCATACTCGCCACCGACTTTCTCAATCATATCCAAGACAGCGTGATCCATGAGAGACCCGGCGGGCATCGACTGGAAGTTGGCCAGCACCAGAACTGCGAGAGTCCAATGGTACGACCAGTAGAAGTACTGGATCGAGAACATGAGCAGCCCGCCCGTGATGATGCAGAAGTTGTGCACGAGTCGCTGGTTGCGGATGCGGCGACGGCCCCCCAAATGGGCGGCGACACCATGGCGCAGACGCAGGGCAGTGTCTGCAGCAGACCGATTTGAACCTTGGAGAAGCCAGCCGTCTGCTGGTAGTACACGGCCAGGAAGATGGCGACCGACGACTGCTGCACGTTGGAGATGGCGTACATGAGCTTCGCCTGCCACAAGCAGTTTTCATATCACTTGGGCGGCTCCGAAGACGTCTCTTTCTTGCCTGCACACATACTGCAGTATAAATACCAGCGAGTTGTGCAACTGGGTTTGCTACTTTCTCTTGATTGGTTAAAAACATTTATTATTCTACTAGAAGAACATTTAGTACTGAGAGCTGCTTACCGTATGCGGCACAAACTTTACAACCTTATTATCACTAGTAAAACTTGTAACGTGAGCTTTCGCTAAGCACTACCGGACGCCTGAGCTTGTTTGGTCTGATTTCACTTCACTGGGCTTGACTTGAGCACTACACGACGTCCATGGCGTGAAAGCCAGCGAGTGTTGCCAAACCGAACCGCCAATCATCAACAAGATGCAAATTGCATGCAGTTTTTACATGGTGACGACGATTCTGCGGTGATATGGTCGTTGCAGAGCAATTTCAAACGATTCTGTGCCCATGTTGAGATATGGCCTCCAGTAGTAATAAGCGTATATCGCGTCGTAGAAGCAGACCAGGTGCACTCCAAGGAGGGTAGCCCACCAGAATGCGAAGGCGCTAAAGAAAAACTTGACGGTCTGCGTCGGCGCGCAGCGCCAGAAAAAAAATCGCCTGGTGGACCTCCACCACGGTGAACACGCTGTTGCTACTATACTCCACATTGTCCTTGTAAGACATGAACTTCACGAGCTCGGGCATGTAGCGACTTGTCGTGGTGCGGAATGCTTCTGCCAGTACATGTACAAAAGAACTTAGTTTTTGTATTGGAGGCGTCGTTTTGCAACCGTGACTGACTTTTTGTATGGGATTTGGGTTGCAAAACTGCTCGGCACCTGCTACCGTAAACGCAACCTCAGTTGCAATTGATACCCCGCCTTTTCGGCGCAGTATCAGCAACAATCCTGGTCGATACTGGGCAACCGCCCAATCATCGACCAGCGATGCGAGAAATACAACCCGGGTTGCAAATGGCTGGTAACGGTACAGTTCGTAGGTCACGTGCGACTTGTTCAATGCAGAGCGATGTCTTGAGCGTGGGGACTTGAACAAATTGACCGAAACGCTCACGAAACTCAGGACCCATTCTGGCAGGATGGGATGGGAATAGCTCGGACTTCATCCACATGCCCTCGGGCGCCACCGACGTCACAATCGCAAGTTCAGTTGTCCGGCAAAATGCATTTGGCGGCGGTTGAACTCCCTATGCTTCACCCCTTCTTCAGTTGTTAAGCACGGACGTAGTTCCAGTATATGTAGGGACGGATGTCACGAAGGTGTCAACACTTCAGCTTCGTCTATGCGGAGGGCGGACTAAAAACTGTGCACGAACTCTGTGCGGCACGACCGACAAAGTGGGCGGTCAACCGTTGACACAGGCTCAGCCTGAGGCTGGGCCCCAGATTACAAGCAGCACGGCGCAACTACACCGGTGGATGTATTGTAAGACGAGCACGAATCAGTATGCTTAGCTACAGTATATGCTTATCTGCATTAGCAACGGACTCGTGCTCGTCTTACCCGTGCGGCAGTGCCTCCCTCGCTGCCACGGTCAGCGCAAGGTATAGCACAAGGAAAGGATGCAACTGTGAGTGCCAGACTAACGTACGAAGTAGAATATTGCCCGGCCTGCTCCCTACCGGTAATCTCAAGACCGTCGCTGAAGCACCGGGTTCTTTTTGTTGGGCGGCTACCGAAAATACAAGCTTCAACAATGACACATGATGTTCAAGTGTATCACAGTGATAATTTACTTCGAAGTACTTCGAAGAACTATACATGTATCGAGATGCGCTGTACACGATGCTGCCATGCTAAAATTGGCACTTTTTTGCGGATTTTGTACTTCGAAGTAGCAAAATTTCCTCCTAGTAAAAACTACTTCTAAGTATCTGGTAGTACCAGTGAAAGGGTTAAGTATTTCACTACCAGAGTCGCTTTAATCATTTAACCCTTAAGTAGAGCTTTGTCTCGCTCTAGCTGGATTCGTTTGAACCCATTCCGAAGGTTTTCAGTACAAGCTAGAGTTGGGTGGAAGAAGAGCATTTCTTAACAGTTACTTTGAAGTACATACCTATGTTTTCCGACGAGTCATGGGCATGATTCTTAACTTCACAGGTTGTATTACTTAGTAAGTAGTGAATACCGGAGAAATAAAAGCAAAGCTTTGTTACATAACTTGCATTCAAATCAATTCCAAGCTGCAGAGATGTTGTACTTCTCCGCTCCGGAAAATAATTAACAGTTCGCTAGATCATCGGAAAAGGCACTGTACTTCAAACTTCAACTTTGGGCAGCAAGAGATTGCCGCCAGGGGTGCCCTGAATCATTGCTCTACAATTTCTAAACCATGCACAGGAGCACACAATACATGTCATGTACATCAGCATGTAGTTCTCATCATCATTGATTCATCAACTTGTTCCCTAAGACTTTTACGCGTGTTGTCCCGTATACCACCGGAGTAAGTTGCTGGTGGCCCCAGCAACACCTCCGAATCCGAGATACTTAAGTACCTCTTTATTGAGTACACTCAAGCAATTTCTCAAGCGTCTCCGTTTATCACGGCCCAGTGTCAATTCAGCTCACCTACTTCGACTTCTTCACTCTAATTAGTCAGACCCTGACTAACTATGGTTTTTGATTTTTAGCTGTCTTTAAGAACTTTTCAGCGGTTTTGAAAAAAGTTGGCGAAAAAGTACGGAAGCATGATCTGCTCGCCGCATTAGGCGATAAACTACGTAGCTTCATGAGTAGAACGGCTAGTTGTGGCAAAGTGAAACTCATTTCGAGGGAGGCATTGCTTTTCGCTCGCACCTGCATGCCTCGAGATCATACCTACATCCATAAAGTCGTGAGAACATACCAGACTGTCGTGCACTGCACCAGTTGCTCCCACAGACTCATCCAGGCTTTCAAATCGTGGAAGGTATTGGTGTGACCGAGATCGTCTCGACGACGCCATGCTGCCACGTACCGGCATCTCGTGACGTTTCTCATGAGATTGCACGAGAATCCCAGCGAGAGCTGGGAAGACTGAACCAGCTTGTAGATACAGCTCGTGCATGCAGTTTGCTATCCTCCACAATGTGAAGTTGGCCATGCGAGTTGTGTCCAAGGCTTGATTTGGCTGAATTTGGTTCTGGACAGTCCTCTCCCTGAAAAATATCACATTTTGTCAGCACGCAGGTTTGACAAGCTTTCCTTCCGTTCATGGTGTGTGTGTTTGGAGCCTTGCCGTTGCATGAGCGCAGCTTCTGCGATTCGACGCCACTTCTCACACCCCTTCTGGATGGAAGATGTTGCTCCCCCAAGATGCTCCTGATGTACTTCAAGTAGCTGGGCCAGCTTATCTTCAAGCTCCGAATTTCCGATCGCAGTGATAGAAGCTCTGCTCTTCTGCGCCACTGCAAGTCCGTTGAGTATGGCACAGAACCAACCTTACGGATGCGCTATCGTTCTCGCCTCCCCATAAAACCTTTGTGGCGAACCGTTAAGGTCGTACGTACTCCAACTACAGTATCATTTCGAATTCCATTTGCAGAACTGTCGTTGCTTTGAGAGCCCGGTTTGGTTTCGGTACGGTTGTGAGAGGAGTTGCCACTGTCCAAGGCGTCCAGGATTTCCGTTACCTCCGCTGGTGTCAAAGTGACATCACAGCCCATGATCCAAGCACCGTACCTCAAATGTTATGCGATTCAACTGAAGGGCCTACAGCGCACAGGCCACCACCCGTGGACCTGGACGTTTACGCTGAATCCGAAATCGCATAGCAACAGTAGCAAATCATATCTGACGAACGATACCTGCTCTATAGATAGAACCGAAAACGCTCGTCAGCTGCACTTCGCACTCGTTGAGACCAATTGATACCCGCGGGCATTGCTCTGCAACGAGATTTGGTTGCACCAGACCGGATAATCTTCTCACCCACAGATTGTGTAATCAGTGAAGTGTCCGCCGCTTCGAGGAAAAAAAAACGATAGTCTCGATAATTCTTACTCCACGGAGTTCTACTAACTTTAGCAGCATGTTCACAGTCCCACAAAGTCAACTTGATCTGCACGCCCTGTCTGAACCAAAATGTCACGCTGCATAACCAAGTATCGTTCTTTAATTTTCCTCCCCATTGATGTCTGGAGGCGGTCGCGTACCCGATCGATGTGCTCACCATCCACCACCACACAGCCCACAGCCTTTTCAGCAGCGACGGAATAGTGTGACCGAATCACAGTCTCGCTCGTCGGGTTGGAGTGTGACCGATGAACAGCAAGCCAGGTGCACTCTCGGAAACAAAGAGCCCCACACCTGTCAAACGATATAGCTGCCCACAAAATGAGGCGGTGGTTTTCCTCGTCACTTTGGCGAGTGGCACCAAGTCCGTCAAGTAATACAGTTTGGTACGGAGCACCTAGTTCGACTGTGAACTGCTGCTCGTGCGCATCTCCACCGCGGTGTCGAGGCTCCTGCAAAAAAAAAATGAGCAGGGATAATACATGAACTTCTCCGGTGGAAAGAGCCAGGAACCTGAACGCAGCGAAGCTGGCCAAGATCAACCGGGACCTGCGTTTGAAACTTTGGTCCCAGCAACTTGACGGCTTGGTCCAATGAACAATTCATCGGAGTAGTCGTCGTCACCTCCGTGGTCAGCAGCAGGGTCCAGTCGTACATGAAACTTGAAAGAAAGAGAATCATCGCCACCACCAGAGTTAAGCACAACATTGACCTGCCCATGCATCCGCTGCAACGTCGCTTCAATTTCGCGTCGGACTGCAGCGGGGTTAACGTGGAGTGTGGTTGGGTTGCAGCATGGCAAGCACTGCGGAACTTGCGGGTATGTCTCCGCCTGCGAGCAGCTCGCACGGCGACGCGTATCGTACACGACCGAGCGCTGTCCATACATCAGCAGGCGACTACCCAAGCTTTCTCTTCTGCTACTGAAGAGCAAAGTTACCGGCATGCGGGGCCGGTTCTCCATCAAGGCTCGTAGAGACTTGGCCACTCGCTGCTCTTTAGCCACCGCCTTCCTCAGCGCCACATTGAGCAGCTCTGCATGGATCCTCTCTTGCTTCACGGTCTCCGCCTTCTCCTGCCAGGTGCAGCAGCTTTTCCTCCGCTTAGCTACTGGACTGGCGGTTGCCGTCTTGCCGCAGCTGAGACAGCTGCGCCTCCAACTGCTGCGCCGTGGCCTTCAGTTCGTGCCGCTCCATCTTCTTGCTATGGCGCCACCGCGCGTCCTGCAGCCGCTGCCGCTCGCCGCGCACACGTTTAGGCCGGGCAGGCCCGTCGTCCATGGCTAACGTCTGCGTCTAGCGACACAATTGATGTATCACGTCATGGTGTAGAGTACATTTCCATATATTTTGTTTTTCGATCGAAACGAGGAGGAAACGTTAGAAACAGACGTTGGGATCTGAAAAACACACCATGTACATCGCACAATACGACATCGCCAGTGCGTCGCAGCCGCAGCGCCGGTGCACCCGGTTCTGTGTCGCAGCCGCCACGTCGCGGCCAGGAAAAATCGGAGGTGTTCCGAAGGTGATGTCGTCTGAAGGTTGGCAAGTGAGGGGGGCCCATTTGGCATTCAAACCCGCCCCACCAAGTCAAGCAGAGCCGCCGCTGTGCACGCACCCAGCACTTGTACCCGCGCGATGGCGCCTCTTTCCGCTTCGCAGTTGCCACCTGAGGAGCTGCACGCCGACGATACGATAGCGTATCATTCGATGGCATTCATGTGCGGTGATCCCAAAGGATATCGGGAAGCCGTCGTTCTGAGCGTCGATGCCACCGCCGGCGCGAGCACGGCGCTCAAGCTCGACACCGGAGACATCATCGCGCCAACGATGATGCTGAAGCGCCTCGCCGACCGCTCGGGAAAGCGGATTGCTCAGGGGAAGGGGCTGTGGCGCAAGTTGCGGACATACAGGCTGGTAGCTGGGACACATGAAGCTCCGACGCGAGCCAGCGTGTTTAATTGAGCGGTGCAGGGAGCAGTTCGGCAGGCATTTGCTGCTACCCACCGCGCCGAACATGCTCCGCGTGAGGAGATGTCCTGTGCGGTCTCTGGAGGCATAGACTCGAGCAGCACCATGACGGCCGAATGATGTGTCGGCGTCCAGCGCGCCGACGTCGCGTGAAATGTCTCCGCCAAGTAGTGCAGCAGGCACAACAAGCCCTGAACGCTGTATTTCGTGCGAGGATTCGCAGCCTGTCGAAGCCGACGTCGCGACAGCCCCGATACCCACTGACACCGGAGACCCAGCAGTTGCGCAGGCGGCCAGTGGTACTGCAGCGGGTATAATGCTGCTCCAGCCTAGTGGAAAAGCACCACTAACAAGTGACGAAGGCCATGCAAGCGAGGCTTTGACTTGCAGTGATGATCGAGAGCCCCAGCACGCGGGCGCGGTGGACGATTCACAGTTGGTGGACTTGAATGACTATCTCAGATCTATCCCGACCCGCCTGAAGCGAGCGAAAATTCTCCACCAGGCCAAGAAGAGACCTGGCAGCTGGTATGTTCCACGATCGAGGAAGCGCCGCGACCAAAAGAAGTGCGCTGTGACGCGCAGCGGTACGAACATATATCACGCGCATACTGGGAAGGCCCGAACGACGAAGGAAACACTGCAACATCCTGGCGTCAAGGAGCGGCATCGAGCTCTTCATGTTCGGCGACCAAAGTTCGTCGGGTCCAGAACTGAAACGCTGGACCTGGTGGAGGAGGTGATGTGGTCAACCTCTGTGCGGCGCATTTCTGAGTCTCAAGTGCCCGAGGGGCTCGAGTTTGCGGACATTGGTGACGGTGATCCCTGCCAATGCTATGGGGATTGCTTCATGGACTCCTGTCGGAATGCTCTTCTATCAATCTACTGAGCATTGTGTTTCCGCTGTTTTGTTTGACGGCTTGTGGGGGTTGGCCTTCAAGAACGGTGGGGTACTCGAAAAGCCGCCCCACGTACTCGCCTACAACATCACATACCTCAATATACGCAGTGGTGTGCACGCCCAAGCCCGACACGGCAGGTGTCGTACAGTTTCAGGCCCGGATGGCTGCGCGGCGAGTTGCTACAGGCTCCACCCAAGCTGCAACAGTCGGGGTTGGCTCAACGCAAAGTCGGTGTCGGGCATGTTCGTCTACATCGAAGCGCTTAATTGCGGTTCGATCACACGATTCATGAGCCATTCCTGCGACCCCAACGTGGAATTCGTGAAGATGCAGAACGGGACCGACGTGAAGGTGCTTGCTAGGATGATCAAGACCGTTCGGCCTGGCACGCAGCTAACTGTCAACTATGGCGACGAGATCTGGTTTAAGTGCGTGTGTGACTCGTGCTGGGTTGACCCCGATGACGATGAAGAGTAGGTGAAGGCCTTAGTGAGAGAAAGATATGCAGACATCTAGCACTTCGAGAATAAAGATAAGCCTTCAAGCACATGCATATCTATTCACATGAATGTCTGATCTGTCCTCTCTGTGCGAGGACATCGCCCGATTTCCTTTTCCTCGCATGCTCTGGTACAACCGGACTGCGACAATCACCCAGACGACCCTTTGCGCTTGAAATCTTCGATGTTCACCTCCTAGACACAATTGAAGAAGAGCTCACATGCAGTAAGTACCGAAGAGCAAGAGCAACACCAGTGCGTACACGACACACCTCCTACGATGCTTACCTGTGCACTGGAAGATTATAAAGTGAGCGCTGGACCCATTGACAAAGGTCTCCCTCCTTGAATCGCGTTCACTGTCTGCCGCTTACGTTTCGACTTCTTGCGACTCACGAGCACCTCATTCCCGGTGCTGTCAATGTAGCCCAAGCCACGAATTGCGTAGAACACGTGATTGCAGGATCCAAATGCGAAGCAGTAGCTACAACCGCACCATTTGCGGTCAATATCTACGACCCCATCCTCCCCAAGGCTGTCCTTCCACTTCCATGCGGGCATAGTTTGAGCCCATCTGCGCCGATACTGCGATAGCCGCTTCCGAACGTTTGTTGGGAGCGATGCTGATACGATCAACCAGGCGTGATTGCACCTGAACTGTGCGGGAGACTCCAGCACCCACAATTTCTAGTTGCTGCTCGTTCCACATGCCCAAATAGCCTTTGCGTTCCATCTCCAAGGCTCTGCGCGTGAGGGTTGCTGGCGGAACAACGTCAAAGCGAAACGGGCGACCGTTAGACGATTGGTCCGCGCAGCAGTTGTTCAGCTCCCTCAGCAGTGCTCCCATTTTCAACCGGCGGCGAAGAGTGTAGTCTCGCTTGAGCAGGGCATTGAACGTCCCAACAGGATTGTTTGTAGAGGCAAAACCAATAGGCGTAGCGTAGATCTGCCACGTACTAAAGCGCCCATATAACCATTGGGCGCACAAGTACTGCGTGAAGTTCCACAGGAAAGGTTGAGCTCTCCACTTGCGTTCTATAGAGTCCCGCATCACGAAAAATTGAATCTCGCTCCGCGCGAAGTGTAAGTCGTACATGTCTTTGACTATTGCACTCGCCACGAGCGAGGGAAGGCCTTTGATCGCTTTGTAGACCTTTTCCATAACATGGAAAAAACACATCAGTGTTTGAAGCTGTCCAGCACCACCAAAAACGGCGCTCAGCGCGTTGAACTGGGCCTGATCAGCGTCTGCCATGGTGTACTTGACCACCAGTTCGCGCGATGTGATCCAGAAGTGCAACCTGCGCAGCGCCATCAGCGCGGGCTGAATTACGTCTTGTGTCTCCTGCGACACAATAAAGAGAGCCACGAGATGGAAACCGCGCGTGCGATCAGACATCCCTACCACGAGCACCGGGTACTCGCGGAAATTCATCTTTTACGTGGCATCCACGTGCAGGATGAAACTCTCGGGCGGAACCATGAGCCTCTGAATGAGTGCCTTGGTTGTGAGGCCAATGACGAATGGCCGCTCATCAGAGCCGTTGCCAACAATGGGCTTGCCATCGCGATCCAAATCCCAACCAAAGGTGAACGCCTGCGTCATCTACCCCTCTCCTGTGAAAGCTCTCGCATGGATCCGATCCCTCAGGTCGTCGACGCGGTCGTTGTTCACGAGATACGTTCGCGAGTAGTGGTTTACGAAGTTCTGGACTGTGGTCAATGCTGGAAGCTCCTCTAGAGCGATCTCAAACTTCCGAGCCATTGCGTGGCGAATCCTCATGGGGCGGAGGTGGTGGTTGGTCAGCTCGCGACAGAACTCCTTCAGCGCGCCCGTCAGCTTCTTCTTCTTTGGTGAGGAGACCCCAGAGGCGTGCTCGCCGAACCCGTAGATAGACACCTCGTCGCTTTTCAGACAAGTCAGCGTCTTGCCCCGCCACGGGCAGGCAAACACGCCGGCAGAATCACAGGCTTCAGAATTGCATAATAGCGCATCTGATGCGGCTCGATGTCCGAGCAGGCCGTGCAGGCCATGGCGTTGCTCTTCGTGATCTCGAAGGACTTCATGTCGCTCAGCACAGTGTCCGCGTCCTCCGCATCGACGTTGAGCGCCAGCTCTCGCCAAGCAATGCGTTTGGGCATGTTTGCTCGCGTTCTCGACTGGAAGGGCGAGCTCCGCTTGCCGATCGCTTGGCGGTCAGCTGCGACGTGTGGACTCCGCGAGCGCTGGTTGGCTGCTTGTGTTAGCCACGCGGCCCGTTTGTGCATTAGCCCAGAGAATGGACAGATGGCAAAGACCCGACAATCGTTTTGTGTTGCTACCGTAACGTGTGTCATTTCGCCACATTTCGGGTGCTGCCTCATAGTTTCGGTTCCACTTTGAACTTATGCGGTGCGAGTCACGCGTTCTCCCAAACGAGCAATTTCCATAATCCAGTACATATGTACTGGATTAGCTCTAACCGCAAAATCAATTCGGCGAAATACTGTCATTAACAGAAGTGTCGGCGTTAAGTTCGGGTGGGCACAGACCGTACCTAAAATGATTGTTTTCTAAAGCGACAGAATCTGTTCGTCCTTAACTTAAAATGAAACTGCGAACAGGTTCTTAGAGAGGTTGGGCTCAAAGGCGGTTTTATCCTAAAAGTAACCTTGGGGGGAGAATTATTCTCCCACCGATGAGTCGTATCGCGGGTTTTAACTTCACCAGGATCTATACTTTGGCTCTTCGGTCTTAAAATAAGACTCGAATTCTAACTTTTATGACTTATTTTCACTATAGGGATCGGAGATTGATAATCTAAGTTGCTCAGGACGAAAATCCGTGGTCAAGAATTTAGTTGAACACATTCCCCTCGGTGGGGTGCTATCCTCTCAACACCGACTTATTTTAAATTTCGTGGCTTTAATTAAGGGGCTCGATAGGACCGAAAAATAAGTCCAGTTGCTGGAGATGCTCTTAGTGATATGGTAGCTATGCTAGTTATGATTTCAGTGTGACTCTACAGTTAAATATTGTTCAGAATGAAGTAGTGGTGGGTTAAACTAGTGCTCTTGATTGAAAGACCAACAAAAACCTTGAGGTCAGCACTAATGATTTGAGTGCTCCAGCCTGCAGCGGGTTGGTTGCACGGCCCCCAGGCAGAGCTGAAACTCTTTACGACGTCGAGCGTTTTTATGCTAAGCGCTGGGTTCATGGCCTAGAATACTACCTGGTGCAGTGGGTGGGGTACCGCGAACTAACGTGGGAACCCGCCAAAAATCTCCCGTCGAAATTAAAAGTCGACTTTGAGCTGGAGACAATAAAGTTCGTTTGGCTATACCTGTCTACCCGAGGAAGACGTCGCCCTGTGCCACCAACGCGGCGTAGTGAGCGCATTGCTGCTAATGAAGGTGCGTAGCACGCCACAGTAAGTTCGCCTAGACGAACTTAATATATACTGTTTACAGTACTTGTAATTTGAATGTCGACATATGTACTGGATTATGGAAATTGCTCTCGACCAAACTGTAGATTGGAAGAAAGAATGAACAAAAACACACACATTCGGTCAAGATAGGATGAGGTGGCCGATAGGAAGAACCATGGGGCAGTAGACGAGTGCTGCCTGTCTGCATGCTTTCACTCAGCGTTTCACGCGCCAAACAAACAGCTGCCATGCGATTCCGGTTCGGGGAGGGCGAGGAGCAGCTTTTCGTCGCGGACATTCTGCCGCTGCTCGACATCGAGGACGAAGACGGCGACGCCGAAGTGCAGCAAGTTTACACGCACTCCCCTATGAAAGAGGAGGATCTTGATGGCGGTGACTCGGGCACCAGCTCCAGTGTGGGACACAGTGACGGAAACGCGAAGGCAACCAACGTGACCAACTCGTCCCGCCCACGACTGCAGACCAAGAGAAAGATTGAGCGCCTGCGTCGCGAGATCCAGACGCTCGACTTGGAGCTTTCCGGGTTGCAGCGTGCCGGACGAGGAGTTGGAGACTTCGCAGCAAAGGCACCGAAACGCACAGCGACTTCACGGTGGAAAGTCATCGCAGCGAAGCAACTGCAGCGGCGGCAACGTGCAGAACACAACAAGGTGCTTAAGAGGATGATCGCGGTGCAGAACATGCTCGCTAAGTCCATTCTCAACGGACGCGTACGGCTTCGGGCCACGGCAGGAGGCTGCGCGATAAGCTCCTCACTGCCACAGCGCTTTCCGCGCATTACTATATAATGCACCGAGTTGCACTCCACCACGTTGCTATAGTAGGCACCTTTCGAGACGACGGTTGGATGTGGTTTGTGGGATAGCTCTTTCCCACAAACCATAAACAACAACTTTTTTGTTGTGACTGCGCATATTCAAATCATGTCACGGAGGTTTTATCCTTGAGCGCACAACAACGCCGAAAACAACGAGGCGGCAGCAGAACACATCGCTTGAGAACGCCAGCTTGAGCCGCACGTGCCCCAAGCCCCAGTGCTCAGTGCCTGCGCCAGTAACTGGCCCTCGATGCTCCTGCCTTCGTCGCTCTTGCTCAGGCCACCCGTGCCCTCGTCGCACGTGTCTTGGACTGTGAGAGAGCGGATGGGCGAGAGCGGAGTTTGTTGGCTTTGCAAAATCTTTTCTTCGCAAAAACACTTCCATCTCCTATGTTCGAAAGCATAGTCATGATGATAAAAGGCTAGAGTGTATCGCCTAGGACAGGTTCCCACAACCAGCATCGTTGTGGGATACAGAGGCCGTTTTGGCGTATTTTGTGATAGGGCTGTTGGATACGCGATTTCGGCGATTACTAATCAGCCGCCAAAATGGTCTTTTTATGTGTATGCATCTTCGAAAGGTGTCTAATAGATATTAAAATAATATTAATAATACCTGGGTTGTAGACAGAATATTGGTGTACCAAAGTTGCAGCAACTAGGTTAACACGGACAGGTAGGATTAAAGACGACTAAACGTTCAGACTCAATTCTGGAGCGGGTAGGCTTGTCCACTCGCTGAGAACACCAGATAGCGACGTGGTCAGTGTGCATTGCACACTCAGCAGATTCTTGAGCGCCTTATTTTGGCTCTCTGCCTTCTCCCGCTCCTCGCTCTGCTTCATGGCGATGATCTCCCACAGTGAGTCTGCCCGACGCTCCTCGAGGCGTGCTGCGTCTTGCTCAGCACGCTTGAGCTCCTCCAGTTCTGCCTCCAGGCTCTGGACCTCGCGCCTCAAAATCTCGATCTTGCCCTTGTTGCGCAACCGCGGACGCGCTGCAGTGGGTCTCCTACCTCTCTTCGGCTTGAGCTCCTTCTGGTCCTCGTCGATATTAGGACGAGGTCGCAGCCTCTTCAGACTTCGAGCATTTGGACCGAGAACGGAAGGATCTTCGTGCTGTAGTGACTCCAGTACCAGGTCACTCTCTAGGACGCCATCAAGCATCGCGAGGATCTCGGGGAGAGAGACCTGCCCATCGCTTACTTCGGACTCGAAGAAGCAATTCGTGACGCTGCCGGGCTCAAAGAGGAGGCTCATGGCTCTTGCGCGCTCGGAAGCAAATGCAGAAATGACTTTGTGGTATGGTGAAAGGTGCCGTCGGAGTCAACACGCGGAAAGCTGCGGGTCGATTACGAGCTGAACCAGAGTGTGTGTAAGATGATTTTGCCGTTCATATTATACCACGGCCGTTGAGACGATGCAGTTGCGGTGCCGTGCCTCCATCCATCCAAAACTCAGCAATCCCTTGCGACTTCGTTTCGAACTTCGTTCGTAGCAGTCAGTTCATGAAGAAATATCTAGCTACCGCTACCGATTCCAGTGGCAACGGGCCCCGACGTGTCCTGGAGCTGCTCGTGGAATGTGCGTAGCATGCGCTCAGTACTTCCACAACGCTCCGGCAGAGCGGGAGCTTGTCCGCTCCAGCATCGCCAGGCTCGCTGGAGACCTTATAGCTGGCCTGGAATACCGACCGGTTCTCCTGATCGTCAGGCGCCCGACACAGCATGGCCCAACCGTTCTCCCAGAAACGCAGCTCGCAGGGCTTGCTGCCAGCATACCCTCTATCTGACGGTACGGTAGCAGACGCCCACATATACACAATCCGATCTGGCATCTCCACTTTTCGCGCACACGTCACTCCGTGCAGCGTACGTTCTCCTGCTTCGTCACGAGCTCTCACAACGTAACTCTTCACGACGCAGTTGACGCTCGGCTGCAGACGCTGAAGGCGCTCTTTGTAACAGCGATCGTAGTGTTTGAGCTGCATCCCAGTCCAGAAGATCTGCAGTGTTATCCCGCCAGAATTCGTATTGCGCTTGACCCTTGATTCGTATTTCTCCGAAGCTGTGTGTCTGAATGCATGTTGTCCAAGTTTGCGAAGCTCGTCTAGCTGAGGGAAAGCTGTTACTACCCAGCGGCAGACCCATTGGCGATCTGATCTGGATGGACAGCAACCAACTGGACCAAAGTCGCTGCTGGGGCTTCGCAGGTTTCCGACGCTTCATTTGTGCCCAGTCGTACACTGAACTGTATAGCAGTGTCATTTCGTTGCATGACCGTAGAGAGCTGTCTTCTGTCCCAACACCTACTCAAAGGCGCGTTTCGCGCATTGCGAGTGGTGACAGCGGAATAACCAAAAGGGACAGCTCCACCGGTTGCTGATGATCAGCAGTCACCTCGGTGGTTGGACTCAAAGTTGGAGAGCTTGAGAAAGATAGCCATCCAGTCTTTGTTAACGAACTGCTGCAGATTCAGCCATCAGCTGATCTTGAATTCGTTCATGGAACTTGCGCAAGTCACTGCTTAGCAACTTGACGACACCGCTGCCAATACGATCGCAGTCGGTCTGCGTTAATGATGTGGGTCCACCATTAAGCCCGAAATCACCCAGCTCGCTTGAAACTTCGAAGCAGGTACGGAATACCGACTGGTGCTCTGGGTTGCTTGGGGATCGCGAAAGCATGACCCAACCTTTTTCTCGGACACGCAACTTCCAGGAGTTGCTACCGGAGTCAATACTCCCGGATTCTTGTTGTGGTGGCACCATAGCAGTCGTCCAGATGTACAAGATGCGGTCTCTTTCCTCAAACTTCCGAGCAAACGCTGCCCCATGGAGTGTGGACGGCGTTGGAATGTCGCTGAGCGTCAAGAAAAAGCTCTTTGCGATGGCACTAGCGTTCACATGCAGCCGATGGACGTAGTATTTGCAGCTCTTGCTGCCTTTTAGCTGCATACCACGCCAGATCATGCGACCAGCAGTGTCCAGGTCGCGGGCCAGTGGGGTCGACGAAGACAACTGCACATATTTCCTGCCAGTCACTGGGTCGCGTTTGATCTGCGAAGTGGACGCTGCAGACTCGGCGGAACCCGTAGATAATACGTCGTGGGCGCTGGCATACATTTGGTCCAAGTACTCACGCAGTTCTCCAAGTTGCGGAGTGGCGTCGTTGCTCCTCAAAGAAGTTCCCATGAGGATCGTAGATGACGCACCAACCGCCAAGTTGATCTCGCAGCCGAGAGACTGAAGGTTCTGGAACGCGTCCTGCATGGTCCTTGACCTCTTCACCACTTTGTCCAGCAACGTCTTCAGCTGTGCATTTAGCTGTTCTGCCTGATGCCTCCGATAGGCTTGAGTCGTACCCTCCTGAAGCCAGTAACTTGCTCTTGCTCCATAGTTTTCAAGCGCCAATAGTCTGCCGTTGCCTGTAGCAATAGTCGACCTCGAACCCTTCGCGCTCTTCAATCGCTCCAGTTGCATCTGCAGCTGCGTCACCTGCTCCTTTAGCTGATGCATCTCGTTTTTCTTCTTGGCTCGAAGTCGGGCCGAGTACACGGCGTTCTTGCGTCTGCTCTTGGCCATCTCATGCTTGTCCAGAGGCGCAACGTCGGCGTCTTCGTCTTTGCCGCTGCTACGACGGCGCTTGTGGGACTCTCCGCCGCTATTGCTGCCGACCGAAGAACCATCGGTCAGGTTACCGTCACCTGAGAAGTCAAAACCGTCCACGAAGGCCAGCGCGTCCGCCAGCGTCTCCGGGTCGCCGGGCTCTCCAGGAAGCTCATAGCTCCGCAGTAGTAAATTATTCGATACGAAGGGTTAATTATTCCATATACCTGATTAGTCATTGAGCAGAGTTGCAGAATGATGGTATAGTACCGAATTTCATTACTTTAAAGGTTCACCCGTCATGCTCACCTCTTTTTTTATCACCCCGTAATATCTGCTGACATAAAGTAGCCTACATATAGTTAATCAGTGATAAGTACACTACTTTATATAATTACCTCTCCAATTGCTTCATACGCTCTACTACGCTTAACGGAAGATGTTATAATGGTCGACTCATTAAGGTTCTCTGATTGGCTAGTTTGCCCTTACGTAACAAAGAATATATCGTAACCATGATTTTTCAGTACTCGAACTGACCGATGGTAGCCACCAGCACCGAGAGCAGCAGCCCGCCCTCGTCTGAATCAAATGCGCCGAGGGCTCAATCATCTGCTGCTGTCCCTAAGAAGAAGCGCGTGCGACGGCAGCAGCTGGAGCTCAAGTACCTGCGCGAGCTCTCGGGAGAGCTGGAGCGCCGCCTGGAGCAACTTAAGAGGCGTCGGCTCTGCAGTCCGCAGACCCCACACTGCCGAAGTAGCAACCTGAGTGGGAAGATAAAATACGGCCCTGTCTCCGTGTGGGAGACCATCGCCGACCGCCAGCTTAACGAGCGGTCGCGTGCGGAGAAGAAGAACAAGAAACTTCGACTGCTGTTGCGGACGCAGAGCAGCATGACCCAGTCACTACAGGCCAAAGCTCAGAAGGTCTTCGGAAATGAGGTGGGGCATAGAGTGTTATATATTGAATCAGACAGTAAAGGCTGACGTCAATCTTCTTGATGCAGGAGCTAACAATGATGCAGCTGCGGGACGAGGGTCCTCGTTACTGGGACTTGGGGTCGGAGGGAGAATGAGGAAATCATTTTTGCCGACTTGCTGGTTTTAGTGGCGAGAACTCGCTTGGAGATTCAGAAGCGGCAACTGGAGGACCCAAGGAGCGTGCTATCGTTTGCCACGTGGGGTATTTCCCTCGGCAAGCCTTACGTGAGAGCTCACAGTGAAGCGGGACTTGTGATGGAGACGCATGCATGCTCGTTGCTGCCCTTTAATGTGACGACCACGGCAGCGGCATACTGGAGAATGTTCTCGTTGTCACCTGCGAAACACGAGATTGTGTCTGACGACGTAAGTGGCTTGGTTTTGTTTGGTATTGGTTGGACACTGATTCACTCCTACATCTTGATGTGTATTTTTGTTTGAGTAGATTCAAAATAGTGATGTCTTTGCGCGATCTTTTACGTGCTCATCGAATCATTTCGGAGAAAGCATCGACGTGCGCGGGAAGCACACGTGCCGCCGATACGTCGAGGAGAACGGCTGCATTACCATCGTGTCTGCTGGGCGCACCGGGCCCACGAATACAAGCGCAGCCTGTCAAAATGTTCAACTCCAGAGGACAGGATGGATCAAAGTTCGCCAACTACGGACACAAGACTCGGACCACGTGATCTATTACCGCGTAAGTAGTGAGTACCACTCCGTTCCATCATGTTTGGTATACAATCTGACAGGTAACGTAATGTCGCATCGCGTTCCCATATAAGTAAACGATAAGCGTTACAGTACTATCTCGATGCAGGCAGCGGACGTTGCCGACGCCTTCGACCGGTTGCCGGATGACACCGCGCCGACATTGCTGGCCCTCCTAGACTTGCTTGACGACGAAGATGCGAGTGTGATAGCCGATGCGCGGTCTGCAAACTACCAAGTAGTTTCCTGTGTAGAGGAAGTCGCTGGCACTTCTACCGAGAGCAAGGCGAAGACCAAGACCAAGAACACTTGGCGGCAGCGATTGGAAGTCCTCAGACTGCGAGATGAAGTGCAGGAGCTGGATGCAGAGCTCAAGAAGCTGAAGCTGGCCGCTGGGGTGCGGTCCACGGTGCCTCTAAATGTAGCTGCCAGCATTACTGCTGCACACAACGCCAAGCGGCCAGCAGTGAGAAAAATTGCTGCATGAATCGTGGCAAGACGTGGCATCTCGTGAGTCATTGGCACGCCAAACCTCTGATCTGGAGAATGAACGGCTGCATAAGGTGCTGCACATGCAGGTGAAGCACGCCCGGAAGCTCTATCGAATGATGACCCAGCAGATGACAGCTGCAGTCGTGGCCCAAGGGCTTGGCTGGTTGGGGATGAGTGTCGACCACCGAAAGACAATAGCGCAGTTTTCCAGAGACTGCTTGCAGAACTAGATGGACATCATGGGACCTTTTCGTTACGGATCCAGGTGATCGTAGGAAACAAGGCCACGTGACGATCAATCGCGCTTGTGGGTTGCAGGTTCAGATTTTGAACAGCTATACTCCCTTCTGCGCGGAGGACACCGAGCGAGCCGTTTGGAGTGTACTGATGGAAGTTCGCGGCAGGGTGGCCTACAACGAGGTGCGTTCGTCTTGTTCTGTGGGGAACTCGGTCGTCTAGACGTTCTAACGTGGGCCGATGAAGTCGTTCGAGGTTGACAACAGGACCATTTTGCAGAGCGCTCGCACTTTCCTGGTGTTTGGCCCGGGTGAGCTTTGCTTTTTAATTCGCAAAGGGTGCCGCAAGTACGTGAATGCCGGGCAATCGTACTTCGTGGCGCGTGAGATTGCCAATGTAAGCACTACCTTCGGCGGAGGTGTATCGTACAATGAAGTGTTGTGGCGAACAGTGAAGCAAGGAGCATGCAAGTTTGGAGCGCCGACAGCCCATCGAGACGCACGTGCTAGCGACGTTTCCAACATACAATACGCTTAGCTGTCTACCCCCTGACAGCCTCAACGGATTCCACTAATCGTTAACGCGCTTCAACGACAAGGTTGAAGACGTCCTCATCAAGAACGCGTAGCGGAATCGAAACTGCACGAAATATTGCTATTGAGTAAACTAGAATCTTAAATAAAATCCCCTTATCGTGAAGTTACCGATCCCACTGCCTTCAAAGTGTCAGCCATTCTCATCGGGGAAAAGTTAGAAGCTAGGTGGATAATACATGTAGGATCCGAAACTATCGTCGAGTGGGTACGGGGACCCGAAACCAACGAAAAGAGCAAGCTTGTACAGTACTACATCATGTCGTGTTCTTAATCGCTTCGTTTTGGGCTCAAGCAGTTTCCTTTGCATCGCATTCGTCTCTAAGTTATTACCGCTTCAATCATGACCACCTCAAGCGTTGTCGGGGACTGACTGACTGCCGTCAACTGTATTGGACCGGGTGGATATGGGTAACCATGGCTTGCTAACGGGCGATTGTGGGTGCCCGACTTTGATTTGAAATGGGTGGGACGCTATAGACCATTTGCGAGCACTGGACCCCAGTTGCACCTTTTTAAACATAAAAAATGGTCTTGTATTATTCCGAAATGTTCAGAGTACAATGTTGTTGAGCCAGCCGTTGATGTTCCAATCTTCCTCCACGAGCACTTCATTGATCATTTCCCCGCATACATCCGTAATCACATCGTGCGAATTCACCACAAAATTGGTGAGTGCACCAACCTGAAGTTCTTGATCGGCAATATCTTCCTCCAGGTCTAGTGTCATTTTACAGTATGACTGCAGTGATGTCGACACCATGACGTCGGACGAACCAGCCTGTGCATCACTCGATACAAGGTTGACACCACGAAGGACAATCCATGCGGTCTGAGTGCAGCGCAATCCACTGAACTTTGTGCTGTTGATTTCCACGGGTTCCGTGCGCGACTTCCACATGATAATGATGTAGTCGTCGCCGACGTACTTGCGGTAGGTCTGTTTGCCCCGTACATTCGTATGGAACGAGCCCGCGTCAAAATTGAGTCCATACGAGCGAGCCACCAGATTCTCTGTTACGATCCGTTCATCGTGGAAGTAGCTCTTTTTCTTGGGGCCATCTTCTGCAAAAGTACGCCAGAACGCCTTCTCAGTCACGTGAAGATCAAAAGGTAGCATCGAGTTGGCCTTGGTCACGAACGCGACGCCAGTGTCCGAGTTCGGCTCCTCCATCACATGCAAGTCACAGAACGAAGCGGTTCGATCGGTGAACTCGGGCCCGCCAAACAATTCGCCCACGACAAGGTGGGCGCGTTCTAAGTGAGCCAACTGGTCCGCAAAGATCTCGTCATCTGTCGGTCTCACCGTCGAGTCCAGCACCGGCTTGTAGCGCTTGCATCCCATCACCTCCGCCACTTCCTCCTCCCTCGGCCGTTTACGCAGCAACCGTTCCAGCTTGGCGGCCAGCTTCAGTTGCCCTTCCAGCGACACCCGCAGCCGCTGGTTCTTCTCCTCCGCCTGAGCTCTCTCCTTCCGCTGGCGCTCGGCGATTCGCTTCCAGAGCGAGGGAGCCCGCGCCTCCGTCTTGATGTCAGCCACTTTGCTGTCCGGTGTCCGTTGCTGGGCCTTGAGCTGTGTCTTCTCCTCCTCCAGCTTCCCCACCAGCTGCCGCAGATACTCCAGCTCCAGCTTCTGCCGTCGAACGCGCTTCTTCTTGGGCTTGGCTGGCGGCTGCGCAGGCTCCTCCTTCCCCACTGGCACGGACACCGACGACGGCAGCTGCTCTCTGCTGCAATCGACGCCGCTGGCATTCAGGTCGTCCGTGTTCAAGTCGGAAAACAGCCCCAGCGCCTCCTCCAGAAGCAGGTTCTCAGTGGTCATGGTGAAGCCACAATAGAGTGAGAACTGAACTTTACAAAAGTTACTTTATGTCAGCCAATCACTGACGTGGATACAATCGGACAATCAAAAGTGAATTACGAAGGAGGTTCGAGAACCGGTACACTACTGCCGAGCCAGCCGTTGAGATTCCAGTCTTCCTCCACGAGGATTTCGCCGATCATCTTGCCGCACACTTCATTTAGTGTGTCGTGCAAACTCACCACAAAATCGGTGAGCGCACCAACTTGGAGCTCTTGATCGGCAATGTCGTCCTGCAGCTCCATGGTCATCTTGGAATACGACTGTAGTAGTGTCGACGTCGTGGTGGAGTTACTAACGTCGACACCACGAAGCACGATCCAGCCTGTCTCGTGGCAGCGCACACCGCTAAACTTGGACCCGTTGAGCTCCACCGGGCTCACGACCCACTTCCACATGATCACGACCCGGTCGCCCACAACACATTTTCGATGCGTCTGTTTCCCGAGGACATTTGCGCGGAATGGACCAGCTTTGAAATGCAGACCGTAAGCACGAGCGACCACAGTTTCGGTTGTCAACCGCTCCTCGAGAAAGTAGCTGTTCTTCTTGGTGCCTTCTTCAGCAATCGCGCGCCAAAAGCCCTTCTCCGTTACTTGAACATCAAAAGGTAGCATAGATCTTGCCTTTTTGATAAAAGCAACGCCCGCGTCCGAATGTGGGTCGTTCATCACGTGTAAGTGACTGAAAGTGGCAGTGGAGTCCATGAATTCCGGCACATCGAAAAGCCGATTCACATCGAAATGTGCACGCTCTACATGTGCCAACTGGTCCGCGAAGATCTCGTCGTCTGTCGGACAATTCACAGATTCGACCATGGGCTTTACGCGTTTTGGATTCGCCAACGAAGCCACCTCCTGCATCAAAGTACGGAGACAGAGGACATAAGAAATCGTGCGTGTCAACAACCATCCTCTCCAATGCGTACCTCGTCTCTTGGACGTTTGTGCAGCAGCCTCTCCAGCTTCCTCGCTAGTTGCAGTTGCCCCTGCAGCGACGCTCGCAGCTTCTGGTTCTTCTTCTCCACTCGAGCCCGCTCCTTCAACTGCCGCTCTGCTATCCCTTTCCAGATCGATGAAGTATTTTTCTCGGTCTCAGCTATTGCAGCCTCATCGCTGTCGCCCTCGGCAGTCGCAGGGGGTTGTTTAACCTTGAGCTGGGCCATCTGCTCCTCCAACTCCTTCACCAGCTCCCGCAGATGTAAGAGCTCCAGTTTCTGCCGTCGAATACGTTTCTTTGGCTTGGCTGGTGGCTGAGATGCAAGCACCTGCTGCGTTTGGCGGTCAGTAGCACCGCAGTGGTCGCAAAAGGCTTTCCACACGGAGTCCTGGGCAGCGAAGGCCTGCTGCACAGGGTTGCTAGAGCTCATCTTCGCGGTCGACCAACTTTTGAGTTTTGAATCCAGATATCCAAATATTGCTGGAAATCACAATACGTGTTGTTATACAGCACCGTCCAGCAACACCCGCGCGACAAGTTTCATAGCGGTATATGTTTTCAAAAAAATGAACACATCCATTGGCGTCGTATTCACTTCCACGATTATACCACTGCCAGTCTGTATCGACGCTACATGCTACACTACATTTGCCGTGGGCTACACCAACGCCCATCGTCTACTTTAGCTCCTTCACACGCTCAGGCTCTGCCTCTCTTGGCTGCTTCACTTATTTACCCTTCGACTTGTCCGCGGCGCCGGACTTGGCGGGCCCCTTTGACGGCGCCTTGCTCTCCTTCTCCACTGACTTGGAGGCAACGTCCGCCGTGGTCGCAGCCGAACTCACACCAGTCTCCTGCTGACCAGCGTCATCTCCCTTTCTCGCGGACTCGTAGTCGAAGCCGAAGCCAGGGTAACCATAGCCATAGCCAACGTAGCCGAAGCTGCCGGGTAGCCGTAGCCGTAGGAGGAGGAGTAGTCCGGGTAGTAGCCGTAGCCGAAGCCACCTCCGTACGAGTAGTCCGGGTAGTCGCCGCCGTAGGCGTCCTTGCCGTAGCTGTAGTAGTCGTC
>JAIKVD010000187.1:0-27623 GCA_024679075.1 Phytophthora uliginosa | reverse complement strand
CCTACCTAGCAGCACTCGAGCACTGCAAGGTGGCAGACCAGCGTTCGAGGTAGTTTATTTGTTTTCAACGACTATTTTTAAATAAAAAAGAGCGCCCGGAAAACTAAAATCCCAATACAGGGGCCTTGTTAACGAAAGCTCCCGACTCTCGCTTTATGCAGTAGCGCACAAGAACTTGTCCTTTCTTGAGCAGTCTTGTCGATTGCCGCACGATGCTGAGGGAACAGTTCTAGCAGCCAGTTCTTGGCCTGCCAGTAGTACCGAAGCACCTACAGACCATAGGGGGAACAGGTCATACAAAGGTCAAATCTGAAGTTTTGGCTTAGATCACAGGTATATGTTTCGGGTTCGGTTTAGGTATTAACCTGGTCTCACCTCTTCCATTCATTTGCCACTTCTCGTTTCGAAGAACCCGACCGACAAGATGCCTGACCGCCAACGCCCTGCACGGAGCACAACGCGCGATCACCGCGCCAAGAAACCCAAACGAGCTGCTGCGCGTGGGCGCAACCGTTGCTACGACGAGGGAGACGCTCCTGCTGAAGGCCTCCGCGCGCGCGCCAAGCGCTGTGACGACGACGACGTTGCTGTCGTCGGTGGGAGTGCTCATCGCTCCGGCTGCCACGATGACGTCGACGCACCTTCTGCTGGAGAGGGCGCTCTTGCGCGCCGTCAACCGGGCCACAGCGCCGCTGCACCCGGAGCTGGACGAGATACCCGTGCGACGAGAGGAGGAGGAGATCGTGCACACACTCAACGTCGCGGCGATGTCGGCGTACCAGGAGCGGGAGGAGTGCTCACTAACGTTCAAAGTCTTACGACAGCTAATGTTGCTGCAGACAGTGGTGCCCGTGAGCGAGCCCACAACCGCGCCCCTGTGTCTCGAGCTACCCCGGGCGGTAGTAAGACTGGTAAGCGTGGCCCCCGTCATACTGCCATCCGCCGTGATGCTGAGGTAGCTGGAGATCGTAGCCTCGGAGCAAGAATCAGAGCAGCTAGCCTTCACTTCAACATGGTCATCTTCATGTGATCCAGCGACATCGGGGTGGACACACTCAGGAGCGGCATCGACGTCGCTTACAGCAACATCAATTCCAATGTCCTCGTCACCAGAGAAGAATTCCTAAGCTCCGGAGAAGAAGGATTTTCGTCGGGCATGAGCGATCGTGATGGCACCTCGCTCAACCCATTCCCCAGCAAGCGCCAGCGCTCTGATTCGGCGTCTTCTGCCTACCGTGATGATGCATGAGCGTTCAAAAAGCGGGGCGGAAGCACTAAGTTGTATGTCAATGGGTATGAGTTCACACGAGCTACGGCTACACAGGTCAAGATTAAATACCGTTGCAGTTTTTATCGCAGCCAGAGCTGCAAAGCCAAGCTTGAGTTTATTGCTGCAATAATGGACTATGATTTCGCGAACAGCGTTCCGCACACTTGAGTCCCGTCATCTCTGCGAACGCTTACGGATCGTGAAGAAGCTGAAGTACGTGATGTTACTGTTGCAATGAAGAGTGTAGTAGACAAGTTGGCGACAACTACGGTGGCGACGCCGCTCCAGATCTGGGATGAGGTACGCGCAAAATACTACACGTCGACTGAAGACAACACTGTTGAGCGTGGCATGGCCAGAGGTCAAGTGATTAAGCGAGTCCATCACGATAGAGCTCTACACTATGGAACGGGCGTGCATGGTCGAGTTGATGTCCCTCCGTTGGTGAATGTTAAGAACACTGACGTTGTTCCTGCTGTCCCACCACGTCTGGGGCAACACAAACAACGAGTTGGATAGGGTGATTGGCTGGACGAACTTGCGTAAATCTTGATGACCCGGTCGTAGACCATTACCACAACGCACTGCCGAAATGTATTGGGCACACAGCGAAAGGTGCCATCTACAAAAAGCGTACTGTTCTCGTAGCGAAGCAAATTCAGTAGAGAGCCAGTGCTCTTCGTGCTTTGCTCGTCCAAGAGCTATGGTACGTACTGGAATTTGCTCTAGTTCGTCTCCAACGCATGTGGGAGTCAATCAAGCCCAAATGGGTCGTTTGCGACTTTATAGCTGCCCTAATTAAGATTGGTTTCCTCAAGCAGCCACCATCGGCTGCTTGTTTCGCTTTAAACAAGCGTGTAAGCATCGGATGTTGAAGTATCGCTTGCACAAAGACCAAGTAAAGGTTGCAATGCTGCCTGGGATTCTGAGCATGCTCACAGAAAGCAAAATCTCCCGTCAGGGTATTGACTGGGTCAAAAATGCTATTCAGGTGCGATGCAAGAAAGACAACATTATCTACTAGAGTACAAAATGTACGTCCTTTTGGAAGTACTTCGAGTGCACGTGGCTGAAGCTGTTGCCGCCAAAGTTTTGGAATGTGCACAGATACAGCAAAATTGTTGTAGCACGAACCAACAACCCGCTCGAGCGATTTAATCACGAGCTAAATGCAGCTTTCGGAACTCCCCATCCGTCGTTGCCACGATTCATTGACTGTGGGGGACATCCCGCGCCGTCGCGTCCAGCTTCGAAACGACATCAATCTCGGTGGGGCAAAGCCACCGAACCGTGTTGAGCGGTGCGAGCTCCCGTGCCCTGTTGAGCTGGCTGGGAAGGAGTTGAAGCAGTAGTATAAGCTTGCATGCTGGTATATGCAATGTGCCTTTGCAAATAGAACGGGCTTGAATCGGTGACCTACTGCTTGGTCTTGTACTAACCGTGCCCGTAGGTCATATATATATATATACCACGTGATCTAACAGTAAGACCTACATCTCCTATGATCTGCATTAGACATTGACAGAGTGGCGGGCCAAGAGATGTCCCTTGCGACCATCCTTGAAGGCGAGGTACATCCCAAATTTGTCGACGACAGCCACCAGGACGAGAGGTGCGCCCTCCCGCTGCATGCACACTTCCAGGTAGTCCCAGCGAACACCTTTCACGTCGAGAAACTTCATGAACGAGCGCACTGCGCTCTTACAGGCACGCTTTGTGTTGGTTGGGGCGAGGTCGTTCAGGCTCGGAGATATCGGAGCTTGCGTGTTATTCGGGGAATATGCGAATGACTTGCTCTCCGTAGGGGATATCAATAACTTCGCCGGACCCTCCGACTCGATACGTCGGAGCTGTGGCTGTCATGTATCCATGAGTCAATGAGATCACTCATTGGCCGAAATGATCTTGAGTGAGAAGATTCATTGGCTAAACAAACTGTTTTTGCCGAGGCGTCAATTTTATAACTGTTTAGTGAAATCAGGTATTGTCGAAGATTTGACGATATTCATTCTTAGGGCATCTCCACCGGTGTTTTTTTTCGACAAACCCCACAATGATTGCTCTTGTTGCTGGGATTTTTGACCAGTTTATACACAGTTCAATAACACCCACGCCGGCAGAGCAAGCATCCCACCACTAAAAACTTCAGCAAATTGCCGAAGGCATGTACACCAACGATTATTAAGCATTTTCTGCTTAATAATCGTTGGTTAAAACGCTTATACCGTATGGTCTTAGTCCTTGGCGACAAGGCACAGACACAGGGTGCACAATTCTTCTACGCAAATCCTAAAATTTACTCTCTACTTCGTGCCGATTAACGTGCCGTTTAGTCAAACGCACAATTCACGAACTGAATGGCTTGGAGGTGGCAGCACCCCGCACTGGAAACGGAAGACTGCAAGCAGAAGCCAAGCTCGGACGCAACGCAGCCAATAACCAAGCAACTGACGCCATGGCGCAGCACCAGACCACGACGGCGCCCCTGAACTTAGGCGAGCTGGACATCGATACGGCTGCAAGGTGTTCTACAATCTGACGTTCGAGCAGCTTGCGGGCCGCTAGAATAGTACAACGAGGGCGCGGTCGAGGTCTTCGACGCGCTGTAAGCCAAGACCGTCAAATACTTCATCTCCGTGGACCGCATGTACGTGTTCGATGGCAACGGCTAACATACGTGCACTTAGGAGGAACCTTGAGCAGAATAACGTTCAGTGATGCACATGCAACTATAGGCGGCGTCCAGTGTCCACTAAAATCACCCCAGATAGGAGCACATTGTCATCTCGGTTTTCTCGTTTCGCAAAATGGAATTCTAAGAATTTCTCTGACAATTCAGCATTCCACCATGCTGTTTTGTTCCCGTAAATTTTGCAAGGATATTTCTACTGAAGCAATTTCACTTCGCGCCACACCGTGGTGCCAAACCGCTGACGAAGCCTATTGTTGAGGTTTTGTTTCTTTTTTGTCGTGGCAAGCGAACTCTTAAACAAAATGAATGGATCAAATTTGTTGCCAAAAGAGCCTCCAAGAAGCATAACTGTTGCTGTTTGTCTTTATTTCCGCAACGAATCCACACGGTCTTGGAGCCTTTAGTGTTCAATGTTTTCTTTGGCACGTATTAAAAAAATCACAGTTAAAAAAACAAAGCAAATTAGTCTAAAATAAAAATAATACTCCTCAGGTGGGCATTTTACCGGTTTGATCAGCGTTAAAAACTTGAACAAAGTTGTACTCGACAATCGTTTGTAGCACCTCGGCTCGGAAGGCTTGCGCTGCTTCAGCGGCATCTTCCGGTGTCGTTTGTCCTTGGCGGGGTTTTGTCCGTACCGACAAACGATGGCGGCGCATGAAGAGTTGCATCCACGATGGCGACACTGTAAACTGCTCATCACATAGTCCACATTCATCAGCTGTATCGCTAGCCTTCAGCTCCAACATCGTTATCGAAACTGGTGCACCATCCTTCCGCAGTGTGTTTATCCACATCACAATTTCAGCTTCAGCTCTCTTAGAGAGCACTGTTGCCATTCCGCGCTCCCTCAAATGTAGATGGCAAACACGCCCCGTATTGCTTTACTGCAGTAACGCGCCACTTACTTGTGAGCTTTTGCTGTGCCCTGCGTTAGGTCTCCGTAGAACTTGTCAAGTGCTTCACTCGGCGTGTGGCCCCATCAATGTAGTCGAGCAGCTCCTTCTTGCGTCGATACTCGACAGCCACGCACTTGTATTGCTTCCTCTTCTTCTTCACGCCCTTGATGGAAGGGCGGACCATGCTAAACTTGATGTGTGCAGGTTGAGATTTTACGACGACGAAGGCTAAAATTAGTACATGCATAAATTGCTGCATCTGTTTTTCTTAGATTGTCATTGGCTAAAATAGTTTGTCGCTAAGGACTAAACGTCGCCAAGGACTAAGACCATACGGTATGCGATATGCTTCACAAAGCCAAACGCTACAGTATGCAGCACAATACGCCCCAGTGCACCTGGATCAATGCAAGTGCTGTTATTGTCGCTGCCATCGCTACCATCACTCCTCAATTTAGTGGTAAACACACGAAATTGCATAGATAGCCTCTGACTGGATTGCAGAATGCAAAGAGCAGCGTCGTACCAAGCGAAGATGAAGAAATTGAAACCAATAAGTGGAGCTAAGGGCCAACGTACTTTGCCTTTTGTGCTTACACTAATTTAAGCTGACCTTGATCTTCTTGCCCTTCTTCTTCTTTGCCTGACATGGACGCTTGGGACACGCGACAGGACCACACGATAGAGCGCGTACACCATCGTGAGTCACTGCAACTTGGTCAATCGCTATAAATGGCACGATGGGGTATTGTCCTCTATATAATCGTCGTAAATCACGACCGGCGCGTTTTTGGACCTTAGACAACCAGTTTGAAGCAGTGTTCGGCAGCGTGCTGAGCCGCGTGGACAATGTAGTATCCCCTCACCGCGCGAAATCTGGGTTGCACCGTGTGTGCACAACATAGCCTGGAAGCTGTGAGTGAAGTGGTTCGGAAGCTTCGATACTCCGGGTAAACTAAGCAACACAAACCGCAACATAAGCCTTATAATAGCAGCACCACATTTCCAGAGCAACATAACACAAACAGGTTGTGGTTCTTCCAGGTACCGGCTGATAGCCGCAGTACTGGTTTTCATCTCGGTCATAAGGCCCAGATCCTGGCGAACTCTTGTAGTCAGCGGCATCGATTTCGCACCCTTGTACGACTCGTTGATGGATTTTGTCGTCTTGTGGTTGTGCGTGGAGATCTGCATGAACACAGTAGCAATTAGTGACTTCGCATCTAGTAGGAGAGAATCAAACGTAATACCTCAGTTTCCTAGTTGATGCACACCATCCACTTTGCGACTCCTTTCTTCACAACCTTGACTGACCGTACCGTAAAGCTTGCGTCACACCCAGTGTAGCGCTGGCCACCCTGCCGTAGCCGAGTTTGGGAGTTTCGAACACGATAGAGCTCCATGTGCTCGTTTTGATAGCGCTCAAGCTCCTTTTTGAAGTCGTCCCAGTGCGCAGACCGAGCCGAAACCATTGTGCGTGTGGGTTAAAGTGGCGTGCACAACACTGTGCGGTACTTCGCAGCGTGCAACGGGAACGACTACGCTCGTGAATACGGTCGCCACCGAAACACGCTAAGTGCAATCGACCGTATTCATCAGGATTCCAAGTGGTTTCGTGGGCACGGCGGAAAGCGGTTAAGGGACCTGTGGTTTATAACCCCAACAGAAGAACGCGAAATGCTGATGGACCAGACTCCAGACGCATCGTTTCCCCACAGACTCTGATGGTATCATGGATGAGCGAAGAAAGTCAGGTCGGCAGTCGTCAAGCAGAGGCCCGATGCCTATTCCCACACCAGAGCTGAACGGCGATACACCGACACGGAATTCAATTACGGTCCAAGTCTTTGCAATTATTGATCGCATGGATTCTCATGCAGGATGTTTGTATTTAGTAATGTGGTGTGATGAACCTAATGACTTTCGATGGGCTAATACCTGGGAACATGGGATCGGGTTACGTGAGGATGGCTTCGCACAAGCTTGTAATGTAGTGGATGCATGGAAAGAGTCTACTGTTGGCAGCTTCTACTTGTTTTGCAAGCTAAACGGAGATGTTCGCCACATTGGACCTACTATCTTAGGGTCTCCATCTCCTTTTGTAGTAGTGAATCCATCTTGTCTCCTTTTCTCTATGCCACTTTAACCCACACGCACGTGTACGTCTTGGTTATCTGTTGTCGATCCGTCCACGTTTTCGTTCTGCTCGCGTCGTCGTCGACACACCGTCGTCGGTAGTTGCGTCAATGGCCCCCTCACGCCCAATTTTCGCGCGATTAGGGGGAGGTCTAACCTCTCCGTCACTTCGACCCGGAGTGGGCGTTTTATTTGGCGAACGACCCTTTTCATTTGGGTTACCACCGGCGTACTGGAAGAACTAGTTGCTTCACTGTGACTCGACGTTTTTGGGCTTCAGCTAACGATAATTCGCTGACAACAACATAGATGTTGCTTGGTAATTAATCGCAAGTTATCTTCCGCGAAAATGAGCAATAGCTAGAACATGATTTTCACGATATCTTTATTTCCGTTTAGGTACGACGTGTCGTGGTCTCCCATTTTGTGTTTCGCCAACGGGGGAAACGGAAGAAGCAAGCACCGCCACAGCGTCGGGGATGGCGACGCAAGAAGGGCAAGAGGGGCCACCCGGAGGACAAGGTGCGTTAGGGGAACCTACGTGCGTCTGCGTCCTTATCACAGACTAAGTTACTGTATTCTAGGACGCCGCACCAGCATACGCCCCCCGCAAGCAGGTCGACTACGTCCAAGCTGCCCAGGGGCTCATTCAAGACCACATGAGCGACGAGAATTACGTTGAAGAGGAGAACGACGGCGAAGAGGTGGAGACGGACGACACCAGCGAAGAGGTGGAAGAGGAGGACGGCGACGACGACGGCGAAGAAGCGGCAGAGGAGGACAGCGAAGGCGAAGAAGTGGTGGAGGAGGATGGCGACGACGAAGAAGTGGTGGGTGGAGGAGGAGAACGACGGCGAAGAGGAGGAGGCGGGCGATGACGGCGAAGAGGTGAATGCGGACGACGACGGCGAAGAGGTGGAGGACGAGGACGACGGTGACGGGAAGGTGGTGAAGCAGGGGGACGATATTGGCGAAGAGAAGGAGGGGTTGGTGGAGGGCGATGGCGAAAACGAGGAGGTGGATGCGATCGCGGAGAAGGACGACGACATCAAGGCCGGCGCTGACGATGAGTTGGAGATGGACGAAGATGTGGGCTGCGCCGAGGAGGAAGAAAATGACGACGCCACGGCCGACGACGACGTGGACGAAAATATGCTGGCGGTGGACAACGACAACGCGCGGCCTGTCACGGGTATGTTGCTTTCTATGTTTCCTGTAATATGGCGCTGGCTATGTTGCTGTTATTAATATTTATTTGTTGGTGTGTTATCGGAAAAGCATTTGAGAATCCAATCCGCCGGTTTGTGCGTGCGGCCCGAGATGAAGCTGAGAGTTGTAATCATGGTGCAGTAATGACTTCCAGAGTCTCTCTGGAAGCTTCGTTCTGGATCAGCATACTTGGGGCATGTTATCTTGAGCAGATTAAGTAAAGGTCTGATTCTAGCTGCCTGACCGTGATTAGCGATGTTCACTTCAACGCACTGCAAGCAAAATGCTTGTCGAAGCTGCTTGAACCGACGAATAGGTATAACTGCATCAAGACTAATGGAGGTCCCCTCAAAAATTGCAGTTTCCACCTGTTCTCTTCAGTAGTTGATGTACTCGCCTTTATCCACTAGCTCCATGTACCGAGAAATGTCATGATCTCGTCCAGAGCAAAAGGTTTCGCAAGTGAAATATTATGCGCACGGGCCTAGCTATTTATTTCTCCAACAACTTGCTGCCAAAATGATACCGGAATGTACGCGAAGAAGCTTGCCGAAGCTGAGTGCTCGAATATATTCTTGAACTGAGGGAGCAGATATGACGTAGTACTGCCGTCCGGGTGCCTGAACAAGTCTTTGGGTTCCTCGCGCTGCGCACCAGGATCAAAACGCATATTCTTTATGGCTTCCACCTCCGCTTGAGTTGTTGGAAGCTCCATCGGAAGATCAAACAACTCCATGCACTCCTCCATTTAATCAATGCCCCCCTCCACTTGAATTTGTTCTCCTTCGTCGACCGCACAGAGGTGGCTCCAGCCTACTCGTGAAGAGCTTCCATGAAACGATCGGTAGTTAGCGTTCCCGCGCTGAAACATGCTGAGGATCAAGTGTTCATCTTTTCTGTGGTAGCCACTGGACCTGAAACATCGCTCCTTTGATGATCCGACACACGCGCCCGACAAGATATGCACTACCTAACCGAGAATTCCGTTCTTCTGTGATACATGCCTGAAATGAAGAAGAGGAGGATGTCATATCATAACCCCGAAGACTGGATAGCCGATTAGTACGATCCACATTAACACAAATGGCCTCATGAAAACCATAGGAGTGTACGAGAGCACAGGCACATCGGTGTGTTGGGCATAATGTCACATTTTTTCTTGGTGCATAGAACATAATATGTACATAATATTTGAATGCTCTACGCACCAAGAAAACATGTATGAGAAAGTTAGGAGCCCTGACTACAGTTAGAACGTGACGGAAAGTTTAATATCCGCCGAATTCGGTCTAATGGGAACACTGAGGATGCCGATACCGCCTTCAAGAGTTTTGTTAAGCCATATACATTATCTTTCAGACATCAGATTCCTACAGCCCTGAAGAGAACGGTGCTGCAGAGTGGGGTCATCAGAGAAAATTCGACCGAACTCCTTGTGAATTGAAAGGTGAGGACATGGTCCACAAATGGTACTCATGCACATGGCATGTGTACAGAATCGGACACGTATGAGTCGTTTGGGATATATACACCCTACGATATTGTACATGGAACACCATTGAGCGTGAGTAAGCTGCCAGAATGAAAATCTGTGTGCTTTACCCACATCCCGGTTGCACTAAGGAATAATCAAGAAACTCTCTGCCCGAGCACTAAAGTGCAGTTTTTATATATCAAAGGGGACAAAGGGTTACCGTGGTGGGACTGCGCTCTTCTCTGGTATCGGTCCGCCCTGGGAATGTTTTCCAGCTTCCTCGATCCTGGTAACAGTTTCGTGCGGCCCACTATGATGATGATCTCGTGCGTGAGCTCGACGTCGAGGATTTCGGGTTGACGTTCTGGACTTCCACTCCAGCATTTCTCACAATCGTGCAAACTCTCCCAGCAACTCTTCGTGGCCGGCAGAAGCAAGGGCATCGGATGTGCGGGCAGCAGTCGTCTCCTGGCGCGCGGCAGCGGTCTCCTGCCGGGCCTCATCCACTCGACGGTCGGTTTGCTTACTGACGGCAGCAGTATCTGCTCGAGTTTCACCCAAAAGCCGTCGTGTTTCCTCGAAACGTGTACAGCAGTCGATACGAGGCCAATTTCAAGGACCGTGACGTTGGGATACGTGACTAGACATACCCGCAGCGTGCTTGTTGCGGGATACGTAGCCAAGCTCATCAATATATTCGTAGCACTGAGAAAACAATAGGACATTATAAGTGGAAAAATGGTAAGAAAAACCTCAAAATGTCGCTATTTCAAGGTAATATATTGTGCTGGCCACTCGCATTGACACAAAGTCGTGCCGGGGCCCGAAGCAGCTCTGAAATTTAAGGAAACGCGTGTCGTGTTAGAGGCAAGATGCAACTCCTTACGAGGCTAGAGTTAAGGTAGCGTTAAAGAACGCAGGTTAGAGGTGGATAGCAGGCAGAAGGCCAGTGTGCCGACGGTGACACTCCGCTTCAACTTCATGGAGACGGCGGGTTTCGTGCAGAGCAGCGTCTCTTGGAGTAAAATACGCAAGAAATCCGAGGGTGAGGGGTTCCAGCAAGAAAAGATTAGCCATCGACTTTACCCGAGTGACAGCGACGTAGAAGGAGGATCGCTGCGGTTGGCATCTGGTTTGGTGCCGCAGCGGCGTGATTACCACTTTTTCGACAGTGAGACCTTGACATTTTTCTGTTTTTTTTTCATATCGCAACGGTTCCGACACCCTACCCCTTTCCGACATATTTCCGACAGTCAGGATGGGTTCAACAATGGACCAACCAGGAATACCGGTCCACGGTTCAGGACCGGTTCGGACAGACTCTCCTGATTGGCCAACAAAAAAACGTAGAAAGGAAATCGTAGAGGGTTTTCAGTCAGCTTCGGAAACAGTGTGCATAACCGTCAGGAAATCGCCTGAAACGGCCTCTGGACCGAGAAATCGGCGTTTTTGTGATATTCTCGATTTAAGCCTCGAAAGCCATGTTCTCTTGAGGCCGCAAATTGGATAATGAGACCACTAAAACGAATGGGGGCCTCTCTTTGTAGCCGTGATGTATAATAAAACCTTAAGTAGGTTTAACGTAGCTTAAAAACCTTGACAAGGTTTTTCCTTAGCCAATAGATTGTCTCCTCCCGTCTATTTGGCCAACCACGGCCATGTAAAGATTCACGCCCAGCCGACATTCACGACAAGCCCCCACTCTCCCATTTTTAGGCAGAACCCCGCAGACCACCACCCCGCGGACCACCCACCTCGCAGAGCACGTCCCAGATCTACAGCCCCCCCGGCGACGCGGCTCAGTGGATTGAGCGCAGGGCCTAGCCCTGAGATGGTGGGATCAATACCCGCCGTCACCAATATCTTTGGGTGGATGTTGCTGAGCTGTGGGCGTGCTGGACGACGTGCTGGACGACGCGCTAGACGTGCTGGGTGCTGGACGTGCTGGGTGCTGGACGTGCTGCTTGCTGGACGTGCTGCGTGCTGCTGCTGATCGTGCTACTACTGGGTGTGCTGCGTGCTGGTCGTGCAGGGTGCACCGGAGCTTAGCATGTAATACTTAATGTAACTTGTGTATTACTGTTATTATTGTGCAAATTATTTACGTAGATGTTGTGCCCTCCTGCGACAGCAGCTCCAATATCTCCTTCCTATACATGCGCGCATTGAAGCGAGCTGATCTTGGCGCAGTGTAGATCTTTTCAATGTCCAGCAGGAGCAATGTGTTGCCTTCCAGGAATGCCTCAACTACGCGCCTAATGAAGTAGAGCATGAACACCCCACAATCAGTCTGATTAATTTGCATTGGGCGAGTACGAATGCCTCGTACGACAAAAGCAGCTGCGTGCTTGTCTGGGTACTTGTGCTTGGGCTCTTCATCGAAATAACCTCCCACATCCGTTTGGACTGTTTCGATCCTAGGGAATCGACGTGGACGATGCATCTTCTCATCTTCTCTGTTGTGAGCAAAGGGTTCTGCACTACCGCAAATGTCCAGTGGTATCCCATAAAAATTGGCAATATCACCTGGTCGTAGCGCTCATAGGGAAATGTAGCAGTGACTACACTAAGGTTTTTTTACGCGGCCTTCATATTCCGCTTCGCACTTTTAAATTCAGCAAAAATGTGCGCATACACATTTGCGTCCATGACGAATATCCTTCCATACGCAGGGATGTGCTTTCGGATGTAGAAGGAGATAACCACATCACTGAGCCATTCTCCATCCTGCAAGGGTTTGACATCTTTGTCTTGAACTGCTAAGCGTGCGCTCGACTTTCCTGGTATAAAGCACGGAGTCTGCGTTTCACAGACAATAGTTGCCGGATCCAGAATTTCCCCTTCAAATGCATGGGCCTCGGACTGGTCATTATCATCCAGCAACGATATTATCTCTGACGCACTGGACGTTCCCGGTAAACTCGACACGGGCGCCTTGGGTGTTTCGGGTAAATTCGACACTGACGCCTTGGGGTTTTCGCGTAAACTCGACACTGGCGCCTTGGGTGTTTCGGTTAAACTCGACACTGGGGCCTTGAGTGTTTCGGGTAAACTCGACACAGGCGCCTTGGGTTTTTCAGGTCCATTCGACACGGGCACCTTGGGTTTTTCGGGTAAAATCGACACTGGCGCCTTGGGTGTTTCGCGTAAACTCGACACGGGCGCCTTGGGTTTTTCGGGTAAAATCGACACTGGCGCCTTGGTTTTTTCGGGTAAACTCGACACTGGCGCCTTGGGTGTTTTGGGTAAACTCGACGTCTCCATCTTGATCTTCTTGAAAGGTAGCCCACATACAGTAGCGCTGGCCGTCGTTGCATTATGAGAGATACACTCACCCAGATTTTGGCGCTTGATGAATCGAGTAACCCACGAGCTTTGAGCTGGACCCGAACGCTCACTGAAATGAGGGATTGTGTTCACACCGCGGCGGTAATATCACTCCTTGACATTCCCTTGCCCATGTTGGTACTTTGTGTGATGATCTCAACAAGTGCGGACTCGTACTCGTGGGTCGGCGCAGCCTGTCCGGATCGAGCTGCACACTGAGAACCTTGCTGCTCACATTCAGTCTTTGTTCTTGGAGCCCTGTACAGGAACTGAAGAGGAGTTCTTGCAAGTGTCCTAGTCGCTCCCGTGTAGAGTGATCCAGCTTAGCAACATCGCCGACGGTCGGTGATGCGTCGACTTTCCAGCCGCTCAGCACCCGAGCCACCTTCCTGTCTTCACGTGGTGTGTTGAAGACATAAGTAAAACCCTTATTGGTGTTGCTCATATGTCGTCTCCATTCGCATGTTGGGCACCTCCGCGACGAAAGGAATGTGACCTTAAGTCAGTTGTGGCGCCCGCAGGTTCACTCACTCGCTTTAGCATCCTGTTGACGTACGCTTGGACACCATCCTCGCCACGCGACATTGCCTTACCGGCCGAATGTCTTGGTTTGTCCTGTGTGGTTGCAGGTCCAGCGGGGATGGCAACCGGAGCAGGAGAGGACAGCGGAATGGCAGGTGACGACGTCGTGACGCTCTTCTTGAGAAACAAACTCCGGCAGCTGACTGAGCAGTGACACGCACGGAGTATCCTGCATCATTAACACCACCGCAAGCGTGTGCAGAGAGCAGGTAAGGAAGTCTTCTTTGTCATGTACCAGCGTGAGACCTTGTTCTTCTGCTGTCTTGACACGGAGTAGCTGCAGGTAGAATACTTCGTCAGCTGAGACTGTCACGTGTTGTTTCTGGATGTACCCGAGGTCCGAAGACCGACCAAAACAGTGCCACATTAGACACGCAAGAGTAGCATCTTGATAGTCTGTGTTGACCCGAGCTGTTCCGTGCACATAACGGATTAGAGCGCGTAAGTCCTCTTTCGTACAAGGAGGAGCCTTGTTAACAAGACCCCCCTTTTCACGTTTTAAGCAATGCTTGTCTAGCGGATTCCTTGCTTTAGCAAATCAACTCTGTACGCACGGGAAGGTGTGGATACTCGTCGAATAGCCAAAGCTTGACGTTTCTATAGTATGATGTCACAGTGTTGCGAGCAAGTTTACCTTTCTTACCTTCGTTTGTAGCAAGATAATATCCAACGCGATCCATCGTTGCAGCTAGACGCTTGCCGGAGGTGTCTGTGAGAATGCGAGCTTGGACAAAATCCATGCTCGCACCCTCGCTCTCCAGCATCCATTTAAAGGAACTAAGCGCCGTTGTGCGCGCCTTCTGAGTGTTTGTCGGCACGAAGGCTGAGAGGCTCATGGCTGCGTTGAATCTACTTATGAATCCAAGAATGAATGGGCTTCCTGACTTAGGAAACCTCCTTGCTTTGTGAATGGTGAAAATATGTAGAAAATATGGTTTTTACCTGAAATTTGTATTGATATATCCATATTTTTTTCAGCTTCCGACAAATATTTGTCGGAAGCTGTCGGAAAGACACCCCTTCAACTACTCCCAGCTATTGGCTAAAATATGCAGTTTAAGTCATTTGATTGGTCAGGCTGTAACTGGCTTTAACAAGAAAAATTTAACAAGGGAAAACCGAGATGTCGGAAAGACGCGTATAATTCATCCATATCGCTCAAGTTTAGTAGCGCCGCACCTATTTTACTGTGTGTTGCGCAGGATTTTGTACTTCTAGACCGAATTTCGGGAAAGTTGAAACATCATCATATTTTCCTGCGTCTCGAAAAAGTCGCACTTGTGTAATCACTACCAGGTTTCGGCCTCCGAAGTGATCAAAACACAGGGTGAAATAGTTGTTTCCTCGAATGAGCGTGTTCAGTTTGGCGCGCGACATGTAAACGGGGAAGGATTCCAAAAACATATGTAAACAGAGCCATTCTCATCATATTTGTATCGAGCAATTTCCATAATCCAGTTCATATGTACTGGGTTAGCTCTAAACGTAAAATTAATCGGCGAAATAGTGTCATTTACAGTAGTGTCGGTGTTAAGTTCGGGTGGGTACAAACCGTACCTAAAATGATTTTTTTCTAAAGCGACAGAATCTGTTCATCCCTAACTTAAAATGAAACTGCGAACAGGTTCTTAGCGATATCGTAGCTATGCTAGTATGATTTCAGTGTGGCTCTACAGTTAACTATTGTTCATAATGAAGTAGTGGTGTGCTGTTGATTGAAAGTGAGTGCAGGTCAGTTATATTTTGATATTGATAGCCATAGTAGATTACGTCCATAAGACATTCTTCGAGAAGCTTCTCTTGTAACGAACAGAATTTATCGTCTTTTTCGCAGATTTCCGAATCCAATGTGTAGCTTCCGATCTGAACTACTGTTTTGTTCCGCTTTGCATTCTTCATATTTCTAAAATAGCACCACCATCACAGGAACCACCGATAGCTCCAGATCCAACGGCGAAAAAGTTCGGCAAGTCCCGCTTTGCAGTCGACGCCGCTGACCTCAAGACCGCCCAGTCAACTTGAATTTTGCAAGAAAATGTTGATGTCGAATGCGTGGATTCGTCAAAGGAAAACTATGGTCTCGTCTACGATCGCCAAGACAATATCGCATGTGAAGAATTTCGATCTCAAAAAGCAGCTCGAGAACGTTGCAAGGATTTCGCGATCAAGTGCGGATTCCAGATGTTTGTGAAACAAACCAGTGTGAAGGTTAACAATTCGAGAAACGCAAATTATCAATGCAAGAAGCTCAACTAAGTTCATTTTTTTAACAACGACACCCTCGTCGACCAGCTCGAGTGCCCGTTTCCCATCAATGTTTATGGTTTAAACGGCAAATGGAAGATTACAAAGGCAAATTTTCGCACACAACCATACTCGAGGTGTCGGATTCACGCAAGCGCCATGCGTGGAGGGCACAATCCCACACCCGCCCAAACTATGCGCAACGCAACACAGAACGCGCAGCCACTTAGGGCATCTCCAACGGGAGTGCGTAAAACTAAACGTAAAATACTCAAAACGGGAGCTGACAACACCTCGAACGTGTGAAAGCCGGAGCAGTGCTGCATCGGTGGTCGGACAGGCAAGTGAGTAAAACTAAAAGTTCCCCCTGGTAACCAGCGCTCGTGTCCTGGGATTTCAATTGTTGGCGCCGTAGCGTTGCTGACCGTACGATTGCTGTGTCCTGGGCCTGGCCAAGTGATACAGAGCGATAGCAGTGCACTTAGACTCTTCCAGCTCTATGACGACGGTGAAGAAGACAGTGTCGTCGCTGTCATCGCCGCGTACGCTGCCCATGCACAAGCAACGCCCCCTACGCTCGGCTTGTCACCTTGTCGTCTCCCCAATATTGATGAGGAGCTGCTGAAGCCCACGAGCGACTCGTTCGAGATTATTTTGCTGACGTTCCTGTCTTCAGCGAGCGCATTTTCCGCCGGCGCTTCCGGATGCGCCGCCCCCTCTACTTGCGTATTGTTCAAGCTGTTGAGATACAAGACTACTATTTTCAACAGCGCCCCGACGCCACCGGAAAGTTGGGCTTGTCAGCGTTGCAGAAATGCACTGCAACTAGCTTATGGGATGCCGGCCGATGCCGTTGATGAGTACATCAGAATTGGAGAAAGCACGGCAATTAAGAGTCTCAAGCGGTTTGTGCTGCTGTTATTGCGGTATTTGGAGATCAGTACCTGCGGGCACCGACCGAAGATGATGTTCGTCGGCTACTTTGAGTACATAAGAAAAGAGGATTCATCGGCATGTTGGGCAGTCTAAACTGTATGCACTGGAGTTGGAAAAACTGCCCAACAGCCTGGGCAGGACAATATCAGGGTAAGAAAGATTCACCGACAATTGTGCTGGAGGCAGTTGCCTCGCAAGATTTGTGGTTTTGGCACGTGTTCTTCGGGATGCCAAGGTCGCACAGCGATATCAACGTTCTAGAACGGTCGCCCCTCTTCTCAGCGCTCACCAACATGCAAGCCCCGCCACGCAACTACGAAATTAATGGCAATTCCTACGACTTTGGCTACTATTAGCAGACGGTAAGGATAATGGTATCAGCTGCTGCATGAAGTTATCTGCCTTTGCTTACTACCGCTATTATCTATATTAATCGGGAATCTATCCCCAATGGGCGACGCTGGTGAAAACACTTGCTGCGCCAAAACATCACAAGGAACGAAATTTTTCTGCGAAACAAGAAACAGCAAGAAAGGACGTGGAGCGTGCCTTCGGTGTACTGCAATCGCGTTTCGCTATTGTGAATGGACCGGTACGATTTTGGAGTCCAGACGATTTAAGCATCATTATGAAGGCTTGTGTTATATTGCACAACTTGATAGTAGAAGATGAGCGTGAGGAAGATCTCTCATACTCGTATGACGGGGCGTCGATGTTCCAACCGTCACGGGAGTACACAGCCAGTTTTGCCGAGTTTGTCACTCGCCATCAAGCCATCCGATGCACGCAGCGGCACACTGCATTGCGCGACGATCTAATCAAACATCTATGGGAGATAAAGGGCGGTAGTGTAGATTGATTAATTATTAATCGCACTTCACGTTTGTCTACCATTTATTCTATCCTTTATTATTTTTGCTGATCTCTTCCTGAAGGTCTGTCAGGATCTGCTGCTGCTTCAGTTCGTAGTAGAGACGCTGTGTGGGTATCATCCCTTCTAAACTACGTGCCATAATTTGCTCGTTTGTAGCTTCTTTGAGCAAGCGATTCTTCGTTTCTGTTTCAGATGCTAGCTTTGTCACCAATGCAACGAGACTTTGCTCCACATCGTCAGTCTTCTTGGCTGATTTCCTACCGATAGGGCGCTCAATACCCGCTCCAACGGTTAGATCAGCCTCGTTGCCATCTGACGTCTCGACGCCACTGCTTCGACGCTTTCGACCATTTTTTGTGGAGGCAAGAGCCTCGTACCACTTAGGTGCATGCCGAAGAATAGCTCACACACCTTGACATTTAAATGCAACACTGTTTTGCTCGCGAAAGAGCGCATATGCATCCGCAATTTTGTCCTCCACCGTCTTGCCACTTTCGTTGCGTGCCACGACCGCGGCGTAGCAACCGGCAAATTTGTTGCAAGTAGCTTGCAGCGCTCTCCATCTCGTCTGTAGGCTAGCCGGCTCCCGCTGCTTCGATGTAGTCATATCATAGCCGGAAAGGCGCATGCGATCAATGAAAAGAGCATGAACTTTGCTCCAAAAAGTGCTCTTCTTTTGCTCGTCGCCAGTAATTGGGTCTTGCGAAATTTCCAACCACGCAGCTGCCAAATTCAAGTCCTCCTCAGGGGAGAAGTTCCTGCCCTTCTTCTTGGTAGCCGTAGTGGCTCCCAATGCCTCGTCTTGCAAAGCCTAATCTAGTGACGATGTGGGCGCGTCATCCCCTTCTTCACTCGGCGACACGGTATCAGGGCTATGTTGTGAGCTTTCCAGTAAGCTCCGCTCACTATCAGCCATGCCGCAAGGGCCTGCTGCAGCGTCAGCGTCGGGCCTAGATGCAGAGGCAGCGGTTGAGGTAGAACCAGGGGTTGGTGGAGTAGGTGAGGCCGCAAAGACAACTTGAGCAAGCGTGACTGATGGCGTAGCAGGAGGTGACAGCATGGCGAGTGTGCTCTGCGAAGAGAGATGGCTAGAGTGAGTGGGGAGGAAAGCCAAAATGCACTCGCTGGACTTTGTCCAAAGATTTACTCGAAGCCCCCTCTGTGAGCACATTTGCTCAAATCCCCGACCTGTGTAAATTTTTGAGCAAATCTCACGCATTTTACTCATGCCGGTGTAGCTGCAAAAACTAAACTTATCGCTATATTTTGGGGTAATTTTACGTTTACGCACCTCCGGTGGAGATGCCCTTAGTGCGCTCCTCATGACCGAGCTGCTACCACTGCATGGTCACTCGACTGCGAATCTATCTGGCGCTACAATCGGCTCATTTTTTAAATTTCGCGGGTTTGACGTTTGCCGAAGTGCCATTTCAAGAATGAAAGCTGATATTGACGAAAGCGTCCGTGTTGATATTGTGGAGAGTTACCAAAAGCTGGAGATGTATTTTCAGCTGATGACTGAAAAAATGCTGCTTCTGTCTCGAAAATTGAGCGAGAGTCCGACAACGCTACATTTCGCCGAGCTAGTTTTTTTCGATTTTAGGGATTCACGTTGCTAAGTGCCAAACGGCTCGGTGGGTTCGACGGCGCGCATTTGAAAGGTCTCGAGATGAACAAGAGGGGCGTTTCCTAGTGGCTACGACCAAAGACTTCAATAATCACGTTACACCATTCACGCTAGCTCTAGTTTCGATGGAAAATTACGAAAAGTGGCAATGAATCATGAATTGTGTGAAGTGGCAGCAGGATGGAAGAAATTCACCATAGTTTCGGACCGTCAAAAATGTCTACTCTCTGCTGCGGCTGAAGTCTTCCCGTTATCGAGCCACCGGTATTGTCTGCGTCATATCATGGATAATATCAACCGCCAAGGCGGCAAACTGTCAATTGACGAGAGGCGTATCTAAAGCATCAGTCGGAGCAACGTGCTGTCCGACAGTAACAAAAATATCGCCTGAATTCTCTGGATTTTTAATCCAGAGTACTTACGAGAACGCAACTCGACGTAAAAAAACTCTATTTCTCAATACTTAAATCCTAAGAAAAAACGGTGAAATAAGAATACTTGTGAAAATATCTCCACAAGATTATGCACCTGTTATCTCAGAACCAGTCCTGTTATATTTTTTCGAAAAGGGCGTATATCCCTTCAGAAAGCATCGTCTAGGCTAGAATGGTAAATTCTTGGTACATCATTGATACAAGTGCTTACGGAACAACCTGTAAGATAATATAACCGGATTACAATGAAAACAATCTGGTGAATGTTGACCCTGTCCGCCAGGAGCAACATCAAAACCCAATCACCCACTGAATGTTGCACGAAGAGTCGTGGGTTAAACAGAACGTAGCTGGTAACATTGAAAACCCCACTGGGTTTTACGTTGCTTGTGTACTTCTCCGTCGATTGTATAAGTATGCAAAGAACGCTATCCGGATATATGTACGAGTTCGACCACGTGCAGATGCTGCGACTACGAAGCAGGCGCAGCAGATGTGGAGGAAACATAATATGTTATATCGAGCTACAGTTAGCATCTACTTAAATTATACGTGTGTTTTCAGCTCTGCGATAAAATCCCGAGCTTCCCCGTGTGAAGCACGGCGTTAGTTCCGATTTGCCGAAATTGCTGTTTAACATCCTTCATTGGGCACAAATACTGCTACCGAGCGCAGCGAAGGCGGCCTTTATTGGATAAAACTAACTTGCTGCCTAGCGTAGCGAATGCGGCCATTGTGCGTTGCAGGCACTGAACTAACACGGCGAGTAGTGTAGCGAGGCCGCAGGCGAGCGAAGCGACTCGAAACAATAAAAACTTCCGCCGCGTAGCGGCAGCGATTGGCTATCCATCTGTCAATTGGCGCGAAGTGAATGCGGAAATGATTTCAAATTATTCCCATCTGAGCTTGCTGCGCCCAATCCAGTTGCAGTTGAATACCATGACGGAATTGAAGCAAAACATTGGGTAACGTACAAGTTTCGCGAAGCCTTCGACCTACCAACATTCAACGAAATCACGTTGAATCTTTCAGAACAAGTCAACATTCCGAGTGCTAAGCCATTGGACGCGTTTTACTTATATTTTCGAAAACTAAGTGAATTGGCATCCGAGAAGCGCCAGGACGCTGATAAATGGTCGCAAGATCATACGACGAACTCATTGGCCCCGCAACTGCAAGCCCAACTCAAGGATCGAACTACCGCTGCTGGAATGTGTGATTTTGTCCCACTCATGGATGGTGCCTACTCGGTGCAGCATCTTGGTCCTCAGAATGCTCAAGGTCACATACTGTACATGCATGGCGATTGGTGGATTTACCTGCACGAGAGTGTACGCGTGGAAATTGGCAGGACGAGAAATTTCCCTGCCTTCACGCTATATGCGCAGCTACTCAAGACGACCGCCGTATCAAAAGTTTGTACGACGCTGAGATATTGTCGATTGTCAATTTTGCTGAAGCATACACCTTTCAATTTAGTCCGTGGCGTAACAATGTCAGCCTCACAACTGATTCGACACTCCTTATTCCTTTGCTGCAAGTTGACGAATAGCGGTTGGTTGAAACCAGGTCCCAAGCCAAAACACAAGAGGAAACATGCCAAAAATGCTCTGTGAATTAGACCTCAGTGCGGCGACTTCTGACTACCGAGTTTGAAGCTGTCTCCAATGTCAAGTTTAGGATACATGGTCTAGAAACACTTTTTACTTTCGTAATTCTGCATATTTCAATATATATTGGTTTGATTTGGACGCTGTGTGGTTAATTTCGTAATGAACTCTGAGAAATTCTGCTCCGATAATGTGACAGAATACGCATTCAATATTCCGAGGATGCTTGGAGCGTCCCAAGATACAAAAGCACCCCAAGATGCGAGCAGGGGCATGGCATGTTCCACGGTCACGCAAGCTACGTGGCCAGGAGCGGAACGCAAATATACCATGCACACACACTGAAGGCGAAGAAAACTAAGACAATGCTGCGCTTGCCTGGGATCAAAGCACGTCTCCGCGCATTGCATGTGCACTGAACAGCGTTTGTGGTGCCCAGCGCACCCGCTGATCCTGTTGAGGCGGAAGTACCGTGGCCAGTCAACGTGAAGTACGTCGAGGAGTGCGAAATGCCCGAGGGAATTGGGTTCGCATAGATTGGAGACGAAGATCCATGCAAGTGTGTTGGTGAGTGCTTCATGGGTACATGCAGCAGCGTAGCTCTTGCTATCTTCTGCACCCCCGATTGCTGCGCACTAAACACCGCTTGTAGCAACGCGCCCAGGACACTTCATACCCTGAAACTGTATAACACCGGCCGTGTTGGTCTCGGTGTCTTCACGACTACGTATTTGGAAGTCGGCGACATTGTCGGAGAATATGCAGGACGCTTGTGTGAATACGCAACGATCGTGGAAGGACAGCCTGTAGAGGCGATGAAGCAGAACAGCAGCTAAACAATGCTGCTACACGAGCATTCCGTGACCGGAAAGTTTGTCTACGTCGAGGCCCTGAAGTGCGGATCTACCACGCGCTTCATGCGTCACGCGTGTGACCCAAACGTAGCCTTCTTTGAGATGCAGAACCGAACGACAGTGAAAGTGGCGGTAGTCATAATCAAGAGTGTGAAGGCTAGAACGCAGCTCACAGTGAACTACTCCAAACAGGTCTGGTTCAAGTGCGCTTGCGACGACTGTTGGGTGAAACCGACCGTTGAGGGAGAGTGGCGACCCGGTGGACGAGTGAAAACAGCGGTTGTAGATTCCTTGCATGCAGCACCAACCTTGTGCTTGCTGATTAAGTTGCGGACCTTCAGATTGATCACAAGTTACCCCTGGAAGCCGCTGGACTTCATTTTATAAGTAGTTGAGTTATGGTTTGGCATCAAGGACAAAGAAAGTAGGTGACTCGATGAAACAAATTGTCTTAAGTTGTTTGCCGTCACGTCATCGTACATCTCCACGCGAGGAAATGTTTGAAGAGCAAACGCTCGCGTGTATGCTTGCAAGAAGAACAACGGTAACATAGTAACAAGCATGAGGAGGCTGACATTGGCCATGCAGGAGGGCTAGGCTCTCAGAAAGTAAACGCCGGCCCCACCGATCAAGGTCGTCCACCACTGTTGCTCGTCCCGTTGTCTGCAGCAACGCTCCCGCGTTTGCGCTTCTTCCGGTTCACCAAAACATCGCATCCTTGACTGTCAATGTGGTCACACGGGTGGATCGCAAACAGCACATGGATACAAACTCCGAACGCATAGAAGTAATTGCATCCACACCACTTGAGGAAACCCAGTCGCCCCATGGCTGTCCTTCAACGTCCATGCGCGCATACCTACTTCATTTGCAATGCATGTGACCCCAACGCTACATTCTTGGAGCAGCAGAACCGCTCGAGCGTCAAAGTCGTAGTGAAAATGATAAAGGATGTCAAGACCGGCGTTCCCATCAGCGTTCATTACGGTAACGAACGCTGGTTCTAGTGCGCTTGCGACGACTTCTGGCAAGTTGAAGACGGCCACACCAACAACGACCAAGAATAACACGTCGGTGAGAAGTAAGAGTAGCACCGCCGAGCTTGCATATCACGTTGAGATCTCTAATTTCAACAATCATTTGTTCAGAAAGATGATTGAATTAGAAAATGTAAGAAATGCTCGCGTCGTAGGCTTCCGCAGTGGTAATACTCGTTGGAATATGCACTTATCACATATTCAGCCACTGTTTGATGTACTTCTAGCTCAGCGCCGGCCCATTCGAGCGCGGGTGACCGGCGTTATCAAGCACAGCCACGCTCGGTCGTTTTCGCTTGCGTCGCAAAACGAGGATGTCCCTATCGCTTCTGTCGACATTCGCAGTACAGCGTAGAGGAAAACGCTCGTGAATGCACGAGCCAATAATCACATGACACCACTGCCGCTCCACATCGACCGACCAACCGCCCCACGGCTGCCTTTCCACCTCCATTCGGGCATAACTTCTTCGCTGCATTTTTAGGGACCACCATGACCCGAGGAGCGCGCAACGAAACCACTTGCAGGATTGATTGAGATCCAGTAATCGCACCGTCGACAGTTTGGCCTTCTGTCAACCTTAACATATTAGCACGCATTAGCTCCGACAGACTTCGCGCGAGGGTTGCAGTCGGGGCCACACCAAACTCAAAAGCTCGCACACTACAGACAACCACGGTGAAACTCAACCCCCCACAAAACTCGCCCCCCCTACAGGGTGATTTTGAACTCAAGTCAAAAAAGAAAAGCCATAATCTGTATTTTTAGCCAATAAGCGCTCGGGTTAAGTATTGCTGAACAGCACGCAATGCTGGCGCCGAAAAGAAACTTTCGCGCCATTGTTGCTTTTGCAAACGATGGAAGCCCCTCGTCGGTAGAACCACTACACCGTCAAGCAGAGGCGGGAAGCGCTCGAGTGGGTTGCTGTGGACGGATGTAAATCCACCGCTCGGGCGCTTAATATTCCGCTGGGTACACTGAAAGGGTGGCGGAAAAAGGCTAGGCTGTTGTTCGAGTTCAAGGGGGCCCAGATGAGCAGAACTACAAAGGACCAGGGCGCGAAAAGCAAAATCACATTTGGACACGGCTTGGTCACCTTCATGAAGGACGTACGTCGCGAGGAAGAGGCAAGATAATTTGTTTTTATTGCTCTTTTTCAACAGAATCTAACATGTTATAGTATTTGTGTACTGGAGGCATGATAGAGTACATGAAGATAGAACAGGGAGCTTGGCTTGAGATGCATTTAGAGGACAACTCATCCCCTGTGCGCGTATTAAGCGCGCTGATGCGTCTATGTCAGCGTTTTGCATGCTTCTATATACTTTGTTTCTGTTTAATCAAACTTATTGCTCAGATCCTTATATTTATTGCTGTAGCCATGGTTTTTCTCTTCAGAAACCTCAGTATACTAAAAAAGACGATATGCACTGCAAGAAGTTCTTGTAAAATTTGCCATAGAGTTTTGGGAAGAGCATGCTCGCTACCCTGAATCTGCTATATACAACGTCGACGAGACCGCATTTTATTTTGACACGCCTCCTCACAAGATTCTGGCCCTCAAGGGACGTCGGGGTTCTGCCAAAGTGAAGCACATCCAGAAAAACTCTGGTAGACTCACTGCCTTTCTTACCATTAGAGCTGATGGTAGGTTTTTATTTATGCTTCAATGTTTTTATAAGGCTAATTATATTTATCTCACTGGAAAAAAGCTGCCTATCCTGTTCATACTACGAGGGATGCCGGGCGGCACCGTGGAGACGGACGAGCTGCCGACGAACCCTCCTGGCCACGTGTACACAGTCCAATAAAGTGGCTGGATGGACGCCACGGTGTGGCAAACGTACGTCATGAGCTTGATGAAGTACGAAATTGACGCCCCCTCCGTCTTCTTGCTGGATAATTTCGACTCCCACGTTTCCGAAGCAGGGCCGAACATCGTGGCGGAGGAGACGTCAGCAATTGTATGGCCCGTTCCTGCTAACAGCACCTCGGTGAGTCACCCACTTACGTGGGAGTTATGGGGCCACTCAAGAAGAAGCTCAGTGCTGAATGGCTACAAGAAAAAAGGTATCCACGACCAGAACCGCTAAGGAAAAGCGTCTTGCGGCGGTCATGCGCACTATTCGAGCGTAGGAGAACATCTCCACTGAGTGCGCTATTAAAAGCTTCGAAAAAGCGATCCGCAAGGAACATGTAGTGATGGTGTATTTCCATTAAAATACATGCGTTTTGCACTTTTCCGGTAATGTGAATTGGGTTTGTATGTGTTTGGTACTTTTCCGGTGGTGTGTGTCTATTTTTTTTGACCAATTGCAGCTATGACCGCAGAAGGGTCGAGTTTTTTTGTCTTTTGATCTTTTTACAACTATATTGAAAATGCATGTCGACGGGGGGGGTCGAGTTTCACCGTCGCTGTCTGTACTGGCAGCAGGCACTTAATTCTCTGAAGAGGGAGCCCATCTTCAAACGCCGACGTAGTGTGTAGTCACGCTTTAGTATAGCGTTACAAGTCCCAGCTGGGTTGTTCGTCGTCGCGAACCAGGCGGCGTCATGTACGCCTGCCAGCTTGTAAAGTTGCCGTCAACCAATGTGCTCACATGTAGGGAGTACCCCATGCCCTCGAACCCAACGCTGCAGAATAGTGTTCCGCATGCCCAAAACCCCCGCATGCGTCCTTGAAAAGTGTAGATCGTAGATATCTCGTAGAATATTAGCTTGTGCAACCGAGGAAAGTGACTTGATGTACTCTTGAACCTTCTTTATTACGTGGAATAAGCACATCAAAAAGCAGTAGACGGGGTTGTCTCCAAACACTGCTGCGAGAGCATTGTACTAAGCTTTGTCTCCGTCAGCCATTGCGTATTGCACCATTAAACGTTTCTGTGTAATCTAGTAGTAGAGTCGACGCAAGGACAGCAGAGCAGTCTGAAATAGCGGTTGCGTCTCTTGAGAGATAATAAAGTGAGCAACAAAATGGAATTGTTGAATGCGTGTTCAGGAACCCAGGTCCTTAGCTCGTGAACGCGGTCATGGTACTCCATCTTTGTCTGCCTGTAATGATTCACAAAGTTCTGCACAGATTTTAGCGACGGCAGCTCCTCGAGAGGAGTGGAAAACTTGCGAGACAGCGCGTGGAGGATCCACATCGACCGCAATTGGTTCTCGGCCAGTTCACGGCAGAACGCCTTCTGCGGCGTGGGCACCTTGCGTCTTGGGGACGACGAAAGAGTGTTGTGCTCGCTGTACTCGAAGATCGATGCGTGTTCTGAGTCCAGGCACGTAACGATCTTCCCGCGCCACACGCACTTCATGGCACTTGCCTCACTGCACGCTTCGGAGCTGCACACAAGCAGGCGGTAGCGCATCTTGTGTTCAGCTTCTGGGCATATCGGGCACGCCATTGTTTGGCTCTTGTCGATGGCGAACGACTTGAGAGACGCCACAGCCTCGTTGGCTTCGGCGGCATCGACGTCGACAGCTTTCTCGCGCCTCGGCATGATCGCTCACCTGGACGTGAGTTCGGGAATGTTGTGGCCCCCACCAAAACTGTTGTGGACCACTTACTTGTCTTGAGGACGAGTGCTGGTTGACCAGCTTCCACCTAAACACGCCCCTCTTGCGCTCTTCTCGCGACGTGTATAAACTAAACTATCTATTGTGTTGGTACAGCACTCTACTGGAGAACGCGTGAATCTCGACAAAGAGTGTCGCCACCGCACAGCAAATCTGCGTCAGCACATCAAACGTGGGGAAATGCCACACACTACGGTGTCAACACAAAACGATTGCAGCGTCTTTGGGATCTGTTAGCTTTTTGTTGAGAAACAAGGACAGGGCGAGGTTAGGTTAGGCGGAGCCGATCACCGCTCGTATAAACAGCGTGTCAGAAGCACGGATGCAACTGTGACGGGGGTCACACGCACCGTAGCTTAGAGGAAGCGTTACACGCTAACCCGAGCAGACGCCTGGCGTCTCTGTTGCTCTTTTATGCAAAAGGCCTGGCCTTCCCTGTCGACTAAGGTACCGAGTACCGAACGACTTGCACACTTGTAGGTTAGAGTAAAACTGACTGTATTAATAACACTCATAAAGTTCCTATCTACTGCTTTCTGTGTGTATACTGAATCCCTGTCTAAGTGGCGATCTTCCTGAGCGGTTGGCTCAGGTGAACCCGTGTCCTTAAGTACGATTGACTCCCGACTAAGCATATTCCCTATGGGAGGTCTGTGAAGAATATTCCATCGGAGAGGGCCTGGTGTGTACCACTCGATGTGGAGTGGTCCACACCAGGGAGTGACCGCCAGTCCAATGCGGTCATTCTCCGTTTCCTTGAAAAGGACAGCAGCCAGTATTGTCCCCATTACACCCTCCCACACCCAAACGGGAAGCACCTGTCCCATGGGGAAATCCAGCGG
>JAIKVD010000186.1:0-27637 GCA_024679075.1 Phytophthora uliginosa | reverse complement strand
CCTTCTCCACGTCCGCTTCTGCTGCTCGATCTCGCTCGTGCCTTTGGGTTGTCGTGGACTGTCGTCCACAGCAGTGACGGCGTCTTCTTCGCTCTGCAGCTGCGCCAGCAACGACCGCCGACGCGTGAGCTCGCGCTCTCGACTCGCCAGATGCAGACGGCGGAACTCCTCGTGCAGCTCCTGACTCTTGTTGCTGTCGCCATCGTTGGGACTCTCGGCTGGTGCAGTGTCGTCGTCTGCGTCTGCGTCGGCGTCGGCGGTCTCCGGACGTTCCTCTTGACTGTCGTCTTCGTGGTTGTCGCTGTGTTGGCTGGTTGCATCGTCGTCTTCGTCTTCTTCTTCGTCGCCCTCCTCAACTGTGAAGACGGTGTCCGGCCGCTCTTTGTGGGCGAGTTGCGAGCTGTCATCGCTGCGAAGATCAGCCGATGGAGGTGCGCGCCCAGCGATGATGGACATGCGCTTTTGGTGCGTGGGTCTCGACTTGTAGCCCACGCGGTCGCGAATCTGCGCCAAGGCCAATTCGGGGAGTTCCCCGCCGCGCTTCCACATTTGCTTGTTTGTGTCAGGTGTAGGAACGTCTGGGTGGTTGTCCTCGTCAGCTTCGTCCACTAACTGGTCTGATCGATCAATCTTTCGGTGATGAGCTGCTGCACGGGTTCGGCGCAGTAGCAACGGCAGCTCGCTGCGTTTTTCCGCTCGCCTTTTAGGCGATCTGCCTACCGGGTTTTGGTTTTCGATTGTCTGGAGTGGATCCGTGGGTTCATTGTTGACGGTTTGACGCCGAGGGCCTCTAAGTCGCCGCCTGTGAGGTTGTCGAAATCGTCTGTCCGGAGGATGTGGTGTTGCCAATTCTTGTAAACCCACTGCCACTGCCGAGCGATGCCACTCTTTGACCTCCTTTCCGCCAGGCTCGACAGCGTTTGTTGCTTCTTCTTCAGGCGCTCCCGATAGTGGAGAATAAACCATCGTTCCTCTCCGCATAACCACCATTCGCTGAATATTGACGCCTGGTCAAGATCATATTCAAGTGTCATGTAAGATGTGAAGATGTTTTCTAAGAAATGATCAGGTGCGTCTTACCTTTGGCCCCATAGATGAAATATCCAGGCTTGTTTGAGCTGCTGTCTCCGAAGGGGGCTGTCTGATTGGGGCCGACCTGGGGGTCCTTGCTGTCTTGGTTGTCGGTGTTAGGCAAGTCGCGTACTCGCGCACTTTGTTCATGGCCTCCAGTAATGCTTCGGAGTCTGGCGATTGTTGTTCGTCTCGATCCTGCACGTGAGGTTTCCACGGGCGTGGCTCTAAGCTTATCGGGTGTTTTCGGTCGAGGCGGGGTGGATGCGGCCTGCTGTATCTCCGGTTCGCGGGAACTGGCAAACGCCCGAGCAATGTGGGCAAATGAGGCATCCTTTCTTTCGGCCCCGTTGAAGTCAAGATCGTACAGATGCTTTCTCTCGGGAACAACACTGGGCTGGGACTTCTTGCTTCTATCGGCGTCAACAAAGGGGGCCATCAAACTCAATTGACCAGCACCAGTGTAGGGCCCTGTGTGATTGTGCAATGTAGCATCAAACGGAAGGGACGACGGCGGTCTTATAACTGAGGTGCTTCGACTCGTCGGCGGTCGAGAGTGATTCCTCCTCGGTGCCGTAGTCTCACGACGTGACAAGCGGCTAAAGGCGGTGGTGTCTGACAATGTAGACTTGTTGACAGACACCACAACTTTCATCCGGGGAGCTGGAAGATCCGATGCCAATGGGGTTGATGACCTCGCAGAATTAAGCCGACGTTCATTTCTGTCTTCGATCTCGAGGTTGTCATTGTCACTGACTTCAGGTTCATCGTCTGACCACGACTCCCAATTATCTTCCATGGGTGGCAGCATTACTGGTGGCATCGATGCGCTTGATGGTTCCTCTTCTGGTGTTGTGGTCAACTCGCTGTCACTAGAGGGCTCTTGTACGGCGACGTCGGCCGCCACTGTGTCCATAAACGACTTCCAAGCGGCCTCTACATCTGTGGTATCATCATCGCTGTCTGGACTATTTGCCCCAGCGTCTCTAGATTGTCGCGGTCTATTTCGTGGTGTTGGCGACGGTGGTTTGACCTTGTCATTGAGAACCGAGATAGTGCTGTCATGAGAACTAGTACGATGGCTTGACGCATCGATAGGTGAAGATAGTAGCTTCCGCTTGTCATTGGCGTCTCCAGGCGACTCCCGCCTTTCAGATTGTATCGACTCCTTTGGTGGTTCTCTTGGATTCTCGATTGCAGTGTTGGGCTTAGCAGAAATCATCGATGTCCGAGTTGTACTAGAACGTTTGAGTGTCTTCGTGTTCTTCCGCTTCCCCGTTTCTGATGCTTTTCGCTTTTTGACATCCTTGGCAGCCTCACGCTTTGCCTGCGCTTCTCGGTCTCGTTGCAAGCGTAGCTCCTCCATCGCGCGATGCAGGCGACGAGCTCGAACAGCTTCGCGCACTCGGCGCCATATGAACTGAATCTTCATTGCGCAGCGCGAGTCAAAGAGATATCGGCGTCGAGTAACATCTTCGACGGTGCGAAGCGCCTGGTCGACTGGGAAAAGTGCCATGTGCTTCGAAAACTGGAGCAAATCTTTGAAAGCAATGCTACCGCTGTATCTCGATTTCGGGTCGCACCGTCCAGTTGCAAGTGCGAAGATGTCGGTATTTCCATTTGTGTTGGCCCCAGCAAGAGCGGCGGATGTCAGGCTCAGCTCTTTTAACAGCGCTTCGGTAGTGCGACCAAAGATTTCAATTTCCGCTACGCGCTCACAGAAAGAAGCCTTCGACCTCACCCAAGCCAGAACATTACGTTTGATGATGCTTGCAGCAGCGCGCTGACGAACACTTTGGTAGGCATATGACTGCTCTAAATGCCGGAGGTGCTCTTTTGCTGGGTCTGGGGGGAGAAACCCGCGGTTATCTGGGATGCGAGCAGAGTTTTCATCTTTGTCATCATCCTCGTCTTCACTGGAGGATTCTGAATCGAAGACCCCTGAACGATCCCAACGCTCTAAGAGAGTTCTGGCATCCATCGCCACCTCTGCTAGGCAAACATGGCCATCTTGCAGGAACTGAAGGTGCTCTAAGATCCGTAAGAGAGGGTCGTCGGAGTGGTTCTCACTTGGTTCGAATTCATACAGCAGCTTTTCAACGTCAGCAGCCCAACTAATGAAGCGATCGCGTTCCAAGGGACTTGGCCCGTTGTTGCGCTGTGAGGATTTATTCTCGTAGCCGCCTTCCTCGCCATTTCTCGCGAGATCTCGTACATTGTCAATAATGCTAACGAGAGCTGCCTTGTTGTCAGCACGCAGCAAAAATGCGTGACGACGCGCTTGCGCGAGTTTCTCTTTTAAGCGAGACTTGTGACCCGACACATGGAATTGAGAAGGCAATGAAGACCGACGCTTTAAACTCGCTTGATTTCGTCGCCGTGCACACTCGAGTTGAATGAATTCTTCCTAGAATTGACGAGCAGAAAAGAGGGAGAGATGTAAGTTCTCAAAGGAGGTGCGATATCGAAGATTCTGCTGAGCATCATACCGCCGTCTCGGCGAGCATGGAAAACGCCCCTGCTTTCCCCATCGCTGTCATTTTGACGAAAGCTTGGCTTTGATCTTGCGGGTGTGATAGGTATTTTTACATCCTGGAAACGACGCTTTTGAGGGCAGCTTGCCTGAACGGTTTACTATCGATAACTCGCATCCCATTTATCGATAATAATCCGCCCAGCAAAAAGCGGCTGCCATACTTGCGTGGTTCCACCCCAATCAAGCAATATACACACCATACTCGCTTGGGTCCTTTTCGATCCACTCCAATGGAGCTGGTGCATATTCAAGTGGCCAGGCTCCACTTGTCCACTGATTCTTCGAATCGAGTTATCTGCGGTATGTTTTGTCCCTCAAATGAGCGTGCTACAAATGTAGATAGCACGTCATAACTTATCAGGATATTTTCAAAGTGAACTGCATTTCAAGTGAGTTGTTCCTAAAGGCTGTTTGCCGAATACGCACTTAGTTTTGACCGAGGTGACTGAAACCACCGGGGTACTTCTTCAGGAAAGCCGCGTTGAACAGGTCATATTTTGCCCGAGCCTTGCTACCCAAGACGGCAACATTCTCGCCGCCGAGATACTGCTTGATCAAGCTTGGATAGTTTCCGTTCTCCACCCACTGGATCATTTTATTGGACCACTTCTCGATCCACGCCACAGTCGGTGTAAACGCGCCTCTCTCTTCTTCTCCTTCAACAGCGTTGTCACTGTAGACGATATTGTGGGTTCGAAGAAGTCTCTTCTCGTTGACAGACACAGCAACAGGTGAAGCCAGTGTGGTTTGGCACGCGTCTGAAGCGACAACATCCTGACTTGCGAGAAGAGTGACAGCAGCCACGGGCAGGAGATGCGTGAAGCGCATGGTGTGGTCTTGAACAGTATCGGGGTGGTGTCTGCTTTTAAGGCGCAAATTGAGAAATGAGGTAGGTACCAAGCAGCGTGATTCGTGCATGGGTAAGGTCGCAGGCAACATCATTGGTTGGAGTCGCGTGGATCGCGAACGAGTATGACGGCGTCAACAGATTTGCTGAAGTTCGTGATTACCGTTTGGGTAGAGATTTTTCAAGCTTAATTATTGTAATACTTCGTGAGACTTCTTAAATGTTGCCTACACGTGTAGCCATGTCAAATGCAATGACTATAGATTAATCAGTTTTTTTTTATTGAGATACCTCAATGACTTTCAAAGGGGTTAGTGAAGAGTAGTTATTTTTTTCGATGTCACCCACGTAGCAATCGTTTCGATATGATCCCTTCGCGCAACCTCCATACGTATTTCGTACATGCCGTTGGCTCGCCCGCGGAATACCATGTTAGATGAGCTGGACGTTACAAGCAACATCCAAGTAATCTATCATTTTCAGAGGGATTATCCCCTACGGACACGATATGAAACACTTCTGCGTGTTGCGGATGGATGCGGCCTTTATCGATATGAAGCCTCAACATCACGAGTGAAGCACAACAATGCGTAGCTTAAATACCACTGATTCTAGCGTTCTATATTACAGTGCACTGCGGAGAGCAGCTGAAGCACAGGTAGCGTCCATCACGAAGTCATTTCGAGCGCTAAAACAGCACAAACTGGAAATGGACACAATATGCAACACTAACCAAAGCTTAAATCAGCACTTCTTCAACTACGTCGCTGCGCGCGGAGCAAACTGCGATGTCTACAGCCGTGCACAACGCACTAAACGACGCGTCATAGGCAAGTTGCGGCTCCGATGCCCACATCGGCAGCATCGGGGCGACGCACAACGACTCAACGTGGTCTTGCTTCTGTCGTTTATGCCTCTGCTTCGGTGTCTTTGGGGGACTGGCAGCTCGCGCGCGCTGCTTCTCCTCCCTCATGGCCTGCTGCGCTCGCTGCTTTGCCTCCCTCGCGGCCTGCCGCGCGACCTTACGCTCTTCAACCTCTATCTTCTTCTTCGCTTTGTTCTCCGCAAGCTGCTGAACCTCGCGCAGCATATCCGGGTGTGTCATCAATCGCCCTCCAGCAACGAAAGTACTCTTTCGCTTAGAGGTTGCTTTAGTGGTGGGTCATTACCGGGCAGATGCTGCGGCTGCGAAGCAGGCGCAGGAGATGCCCGTGGCTAGTATTAAAAATGAAAGTACTCCGTAGGGGTGAGATCAAAAAGTGTCTGTGTGCGCGAACCAGACTGTGTTGTTGTCATCTAGGTTTATGTGCACCGATATATAACTATATGATTACTCTATCTAACGTCGTAATTCAATACGCCTATCCTTGGTCTAGCAAGATAACCGCATAAAGATCAACGACTAACCGGCCGAAAAACGGGAAATTTGAGACGAGCAGGTTGTCACTCGGCTGTAAGTCCAGCAGCAAACAGGGATCAAACTCTCAGGGACAACCACCGGCTCGGCGGCGAGATCCAGTGATGCTGCTCGCTCCGTAGGGTGTACAATTTGTACTCAAGTCTTCCGTGACTGCCACGTACAGGATATAGTTGATCTTCTTGTCGTTTGGGACGAGTAGTGAGCTCAAGTAGGGATGCAGATCTGTACAATATATTCACTGTTTGTAGTCGATATTTTCTAGCCGGTGATGACACGCACACCTAGCGCAGCAACCTGGTGAATGTGCTTAGTGCCAGGCTGTCGGATAAACATCATGTTGGGCGGGACTCGCAGGTCATCCGAGAGCCAGTGGACGAGAGCAGCGTCGAAGCTCGAGCCGCAAACATGCACAAAGTCAATCTTGAGTTTCGGGTACGTCAGGTCGAACACGCGCGTCATTTCACGCATGTCCTCCACGTTCTCCCGCTCGAGTTGTCGTCGCTGCACATCGGCCTCCGTCACCTCTGCACTGCTGTCTTCATCCAAATCGGTGTCCTCGCTCACGTGAACAATATGCAAATTGTGCGTCTGTTCGTTCTTGCGCACATACAGGATCGCTTTATTGAGCAGGGGCAGGTCGGGGCTCTTGAGGAAAAATACAATCGGTGGCAGATGAATTTCCTGTAGCACCGCCGTAATAGTGCGTCCACCTTTAGCTCCAGTGCGAGACCCATCCTGCGCTTTACCTTGGGACTTGGCCGCTTCAATATCCTCGACAGTGCTGTCAGCACCGCGAGATGGGAAAAGTTGTTGCATGATGTACAGCAGGATGCGCAGAATGAAGACGCGCTCCAGCATAATGAACATCGTGGAGGCGAAGACCACGAAGTACAGAGCAAAATAGGTAAAAATGGCGGGGTCGCCCAGCAAATTACCCAAAAGCCCAAGCAACACCATAACCAGTCCGAAAATGCAACTCCACCAAGGAGCGTGCACGTCACGGGGGATGTCTTCCCGCTTCAACTTAAGCAACATGCACCCAAATGCAAAAAGCGCCATAACTCCCAAAAACGCGAAGGTAAACACACCGGCAAGCACTGTTGCGTCTGCACGGAGTAAAATTACAAGACTCGCTTGCAATGCAAAAAACAGCAAAATGATGTGGTGGTTCGTGCTACGCCACGAATTGGTGGAAGTGAGAAACGCCGGGAGCACCCGGTCATAGGCGAGTCGACGCACTAGCCCCGTGATCCCCACATAAGAGGTTAACACCCCTCCTGCCAGCACCACAAATGCGTCAACCGAGACCCAACTTTCCAGCCATTTGCCGGCCACCACGAGACCCATTTTTGCCAGCACCACATCTTTGTCACTATAAATGCCGCCAGGTCCTTCCAGTGGCAACACCGCCAGGGACAAAAATGACAGCAACAAGTTGTAAAAAGTGGCAAACACCCACATATTCCGCAACGTTTTGCGGAAAACGCCGGGCGCTTGCTCCTCCACGAACTGGGCCGACGTCTCGAACCCCGTAATGCCCAGCATTGCCGACGAGTACCCGTAGAAAATCCCCGTGAGCAAATTTCCCTTAACCACCTCTCCCGCGACGTTAACACTGGGGAAATCTGTTTGCATGTTGGCCCAGAAAGTGTCCGGGTGTTGCACCGCGTAGTAAAGTGAAAACCCACTTAAAAGCGTCAACGTGGTCACGTGGGCGATGAAAATTGCCAATGCAACAGTTGCGCTCTCGGCAATTCCGACGATGGAAAGGATGGCAAACACAAAGAGCAACGCGACTGTACCAGGTACGACGCTCACATCCACTTGGGTGTCTAGGTACCGCAAGGCCGACGTGCCGGAAACCACGCCCGTCGCCAGGTAGGAAATGATGCCTAGGGTTGCGGCAACCGCTGCGGTCCTCTTTGAAGTGGTGTTGAGCAACACGTTGTACGAGCCTCCGTTTAGGGGAATTGCCGTCACCGCCTCCTCGTAGATGGAGCGGAAAAGATACAGCACAAAGGCAACAAACGCTTGCGCCAATGGCGTGAGCTTGCCGGCCTTGGCAGCCACAATGCCTGACGAGTAGAGCACACTTGCCAGAATATCGTTGCCGCAGATGGCGGTGGACGGCCATTCGCCTAAATGTTGCTTGGGTACCTCCAGTCGATCGCGTGTGGCTTGGATAGAGTGTGCGGGCACACTTAACCGCCGCGTCTCGCCCTCGGGCGGGTACATCCAAGGGGGCAGATTGTGCCGCCCGTGCAGCTTGAAGTCCCGGATGCGGGGGGAACGGCGAGGTGGAGAGTCGGAGGTGGCGGTCGGGGATGTATCGGGCAGCGTATTGGCGGCGTCGGGCGCGGGGGAGGACAACAGCGTCACCTTGAGGTCGTCCATGACGAAGAAGGAGAAGGGATCGGAAGATCGGATTATGAGGAGTCTCAGGATTCGGGTATGATGGAAGATGGGGTGGAACAGAACATGGCTACAGTTTTGCTGCAAGTGTGCCTTGCTCCAATTGAATGCCGATCAAGGGACAGTTCCGTGGTGGACTTCGAGGTCTCAGTTGGTTTAACACTTTTGTTGTTGTTCTGGGGTGAAAGCTCAAAGTTTGCTATAGAGGCGAGTACTGTTTGTTGGCAAACTTTGTGGGCGAACGAACTAGCTGCCACCAGCGTGGCGAGTACGATGGAACCCAAGGCAGCCAACTGTCGGCATTGATTGATCGCTGAGGGTCACGCTGTAGGGGCAGTCTGCCTGTCCTGGACAGTGTCCGCAGCTGCGACTCGCTGTACTCAAGGACGAAGTCCGCAGTACTCACCGTCGACGCAACTGTGCCCGAAATGCCCAGACTTGTTGTGGCGGATAGTAGCTGCCATCGTCGGAAGTCATTACTGCACCATGATTACAACTCGACGAAGAGCACCATACATGTTGCTTGGTAATTAATCGCAAGTTATCTTACGCGAAAATTAGCAATAGCTATAACATGAATTTCACGATATCTTTGTTTCCGTTTAGGTACGACGTGTCGTGGTGTTTTGCGCCAACGGGGGAAACGGAAGAAGCAAGCACCGCCGCAGCGTCGAGGATGGCGACGCAAGAAGCGCAAGAGGGGCCACCCGGAGGACAAGGTGCGTTAGGGGAACCTACGTGCGTTTGCGTCTTTATCACAGACTAACTCACTGTATTCTAGGACGCCGCACCAGCTTACGCCCCCGCAAGCAGGTCGACTACGTCCAAGCTGCCCTGGGCCTCATACAAGACCACATGAGCGACGAGGATTACGTTGAAGAGGAGAACGACGGCGAAGAGGTGGAGACGGACGACACCGGCGAAGAGGTGGAGGAGGAGGACGACGGTGACGACGGCGAAGAAGTGGTGGAGGAGGACAGCGAAGGCGAAGAAGTGGTGGAGGAGAACGGCGAAGAGGAGGATGCGGCCGACGACGGCGAAGAGGTGGTGGAGGAGGACGACGGTGACGACGGCGAAGAAGTGTCGCGGAGAAAGACGACGACATCAAGGCCGGCGCTGACGATGCGTTGGAGATGGAGATGGACGAAGATGTGGGCTGCGCCGAGGAGGAAGAGAATGACGACGCCACGGCTGACGACGCGGACGAAAATATGCTGGCGGAGGACAACGACAACGCGCGGCCTGTCACGACTAACCGTCTTTTGCTAAATATACCCTAATGTATTTTTATGGTAACGAAAGGGTTAATATTTATTTGTTGGTGCGTTATCGGAAAAGAATTTGAGAATTCTATCCGCCAGTTTGTGCGTGCGGCCCGAGATGAAGCTGAAGCTGAAGCCCGAAAACGTCGAGTCAACAGTGAAGCAACTGGTTCTTCCAGTACACCGGTGGTAACCCAAATGAAAAGGGGTCGTTCGCTGAATAAAACGCCCACTCCGGATCGAAGTGACGGAGAGGTTAGACCTCCGCCGAAACGCGCGAAAATTGGGCGTGAGGGGACCATTGACGTAACTACCGACGACGGTGTGTCGACGACGACACGCCATCGCGAGCGTCGCAGAACGAAAACGTGGACGGATCGACAACAGATAATCAAGACGCACACTAGTATTCAGAATGTGAAGCCGGGGCTCCCCAAGAAGACTTTCGCGAACTGGGACGACTTCAAAAGGGAGCTTGAGCGCTATCAAGATGAGCATATGGTGCTCTATTGTGTTCGAAACTCCCAAACTCGGAAGAAACACAACAGTTTGTGTTATGTTGCTCAGGAATTATGGTGCTGATATTATAAGGCTTATGTTGTGGTTTGTGTTGCTTAGTTTACCCGGAAGCTTCCGAACCACTTCACTCACAGATTCCAGGCTATGTGGTGCGCAATCCAGGCTTCGCGCGGTGAGGGGCTACGGCAGGGTGGCCTGCGCTACACTGTGTGTGAAGCAGGCTTCACGGTACGGTCAGTCAAGGTTGTGAAGAAAGGAGTCGCAAAGTGGATGGTGTGCATCGACCAGGAAAGTGAGGTATTACGTTTGATTCTCTCCTACTAGATGCGAAGTCACTAATTGTTACTGTGTTCATGCAGATCTCCACGCACAACCACAAGACGACCAAAACCATCTTCGAGTCGTGCAAGGGTGCGAAATCGATGCCGCTGACTACAAAAGTTCGCCAGGATCTGGACCTTATGACCGAGATGAAAACCAGTACTGCGGCTAGCAGCCGGTACCTCTCAGATCCGGTACCTCTCAGACAAGCTCGGTGGGTGCCGCTGGTGAATGCACCAGATCCGGAGTTGTTGTTGCCTTACATAACTCACTTTTGTCTTTTGAAGTAATTCAATTGATTCTAACTTTGGCTTATTTTGATGAATTCATCCACTTCTGCTAGTGCAGGATCAGATGAACATTACTTGTGTTATTGCAATGCAGACATCAATACAGAAGACATGCTTCAAACAATGGGGAGACAGTTTGGTGATGGATTGGACACACGGAACAAACAACTTGGGCTATCATCTCGGTTAGTACCCTGCTACGGTTCTGTTTTGTTTCCGTTTTCATTTTGAGCACCTGTTGTATACTAATGAGTGATTATCGCTTTATGGTGATGCAGGAAGTCTAGTAGTGACGTCAGCAACTGGAAGAGGAATACCAGTGATTGATTTTCTTGCGTTGGACCAGAAGGACGGCACGATGAAGCGCATTTTGGAGTTCTTTAAGCGGCACAATCCGTCGTGGGCCTCCGTTGAGACGGTCTCTATCGACAAGGATTTTGTGGAGTGGCGAGTGCTAGAGAGGGTATTTCCTGATACCAAGGTACTTCTTTGCCAATTCCATGCCCTCACGTACTAGCGAAAAGTGTGCAGAAGGCCCAAGTACAATCTGAAAATGGCACAGCGAGAGACGCTGGAGCATGCGTTTGGAAAACTCATCTACTGGTACGGAAAAACTTTATTGCTCAATGTTGCTTGCTATGTTGAGGTCAATGTCGTTCACTAAGTTGCATATTAATATACTGATTGTGGTGCTGGCTGTGTTGCTTTTTATATTGGTACCAACAGCACCTCCGAGAGGAGTTTCAAGTCGGAGTTGGCGGCGTTTACGAAAATCTGTGAAACGGAGTGTCCTGCTCTCCTCGAATATTTCATGGCGAACTGGAAAACGTGCGACTCAATGTGGGCAAATTATATCCGGGGGACGTATTTCTCTGCGGGCAACACCACAACCAACAGGGTTGAATCGATTTGGAACCGGTGGAAGCTGCTTCTTGGTAAAAGACCACGTCTGGATGCGACCGTTAGTGGCCTGCTAGCACATCAGGGGGTTATTGTTCGCCAAGTACTAACGACGATGAGGAAGCACGAATCGACATCTCGACATCCGGGTAGTGTGCCGGATTTCCTGGCACGTGTTTCATCGCGTCTAAGCGACCATCCACTGTCAAAAGTGCAATGGGACCACTTTATGGTGTTCCTGAAGGACGTTAAATGCACGAAGATGGACGCTATTGGAGAGTGGGAATTACTTGCCCAGGGGCACACCTACGTTTGCAACGACTATGAATGGACTTGCACGTGTCTATTCTATTGCAGTCATCACCTGCCATGCCAACATTTGATGTATATCGCTGAGCGTATTCATCGCTTTGATTATCTTCCTGAGTCGACTGTCTGCCCTCGCTTGGATATGCAAGCAATGTCGGAGTTGGAGAAGGAGTTCAGGGATGGAGTAGAAGCCTTACAGGCTGTTCAAGGTTCCATGAAAGAAGCTGGCGATTCCTGGACGCATGGTGGTTTGCCCGAACACGGCAACTTGGTCGAAGCGTCAGAAGCAACAGATGACATTAGTACAGCACAATGTGCAACACAACCAACGCCAGAACTAGCACCACAACGTGGACCTGGGCATGATGCCGCGAAGAAACCTGGAAGTCACCGCCACAACCAACGTGGCGTTATCTACGTCAAGATGCGGAGACGGGAACGTGCCAATGTTGTTGTACTTTCGTCAGAAGAGAAATATTGCTACGCTAAAGCTATGTTCGAACCTGTGACGGAACACTTAGCAGGATTGGCTTCTCCAGCATTTTTCGCAGCGTTGAAGTCCTGGAAGGACATTGTTCACAAAGGTTTGCAGATCGTCGAGGGGTACTCCGATTCTACAACAGCTCCTGATGAATGCAAGGAGTCTGACGATCCTAATTCCTCCGACATCTCATCTGACATAACGCCGGATGATCTGTTTGATAGTATGGACCTCATCGGTGAGTTGGAGCGAGGCAAAATGTGTTCGTACGACACTGGTGACAGTTCTGCGCAGGAGGATGTCGTCGGAAATACGGAGGCAACATTGAAGCAGACAAATTTCAGCAAGGATTCTCGTGTGAACAGTGACGTCCCTCAATCTGAGGCAATGCCGATGACCCACCGACTTCCAATACAAGCAGCGCCACCCCCCAAAAAGGAGTGCATCTCAACTGAAGCTGCTGCACGCGAAAAAATGACAGCACGGTCAACCCAACTTGCAGCCAAAGGAGGAATGCTTGAAGTGCTTCGGATCCCCCAACCGAAACCGCGGCGCAATTCCCGAACCAAACTAAAGCAAACCCGGTTGACCACAACAAAAAAGATTCAAAAGCTGGCAGCTATTTCACTTCCGGACAAGGATGTGCCGTCCCTGTCGCGGGTTTTGGAGTGGACAAACCATACTATTGATCGCAGTCATGTCAGCGAAATCCTAGCAAAATACCCTACTGTCATGGCCGACGACTTCTTGAGCGCGCGCGTTGCCCAAAGCCGCCGTGATTACGTCTGTTCCGACGACTACGACTACAACTTTGTAATTCCCAAGAGTCTCGTTATCAAACTGAATGCAGTAGTCGAAGCGGAGAAGAAGAAGCGCCAGAAGCCCAAATACTCCGAGCTAGATGTGGAACACGATCACCCGGAGGGCACGTCCGAGGAAATCATCGCTTATTTCCCCCGTGGAACCCCGCAGTTCACGAGGTTTGTATTCACCCCAAGCTGGTTTCACTATGTTGCGTCTTATGTTGTTAACAATGTCGCTTCCTATGGTGCTGTATGTTGCGGTCAAATTATGAATTGGTATTGTTCAGCGGCGCGATCTTCAGGATGACTGAGTTCTACAACCTCGTCAGTAAGCTCAATGCATGGAAGGCAGATATTCAATGGCTAACGTCGACCAATTGGGACGGACTTTCCGCAAACCCTGAGCTGTTTGATGCGGAAACCGACTCTGACGACCTAACATTGATACTCTGGGGTCGTAGCACCAGACATTGGCAAGTGAAGTGGTGGAGCAGCTGGTAGGAGCTTGTCTTAGTTCTACCTTTCGATTGCCAAGTGGCGAAAGCACCGTGAAACTCGACAGGATGGTTGGAATGCTTGCGCGCGATCGGATGCTCTCTGATACTATCATCGATTTCAGTATCAGGTGCATTTGTGACACACTCGAAGATTGCTACGTATTGGACTCGTTTGCAGTACTGCTGCGCTGCGCTGATTCCCTACCGACACGAATTTCAAGCACGCATTATGTTGTGTTGCCGGTCCATCTGAGCAACATACACTGGGGTGTCATCTTTGTCAGTATCGCGTACCAGGCGGAAACTCCGTCCCTCACACCCTATTACTTCGAGCCGATGTGCGGTACAGCTTTCCGTGCTACACTAGAATCGACCTTCGATAAGACAGTAGCGTCATTTTTGAGAGACTGGCATCGGAAGACAATGCCAGGTGTGGAATATCCTGTCGAGGAGAATGGTGTATGGCTCAGTGCACCTAAGCAGCCCGGTGGAACGTCGTGTGGAGTTTTGGTGATAGCCCAAGTGTATTCCATGCTCAAGGACAGCTTCCGATTCACCAAGGCTATTGTTACAGACGATGATATTGCAGTCATGCGACTACGCATCATATGGATGATACTCATGCAGCCAGAGGTGAGTACTATAGCAAACAAAATAGCCAAGGCTGTAGATGCAACAGACCTAGAGTTGATGGCAACTGTTGAGACTTAAACAAAGCTTCTGTGGTAACTCAAAAGGATCAAAATAACTACGGTGTTACTATTTTCTTCTTCACGGTGTTAACTATCGCATCGCTTCCGTGTCCGTGCAAAGGTTTGGCTTACGATTGCTCCAGCAGAGACTCGCAACATTGCTCCAGCATCACAGCGTATGACACCACGTAGCCAGTTAAGTGCATCGATACGCCGAGAACTGCTGCTAGACGGACAGCTTCATCTTTCTCGCTTGCGATCGCCGTAGCTAGCTCGTCGCGCTCGTTCAGAAGCTTCAAAGCATACTTCGCGATTCTCTCCAGTCTGCCTTCCATAGCTTCAATCGCCTTGATCCTAGACATCAACAGCCCCTTGCAAACCTTCGCTCTGTGAGCTCGACGCATGCTTGCTCCTTCGCTGCTCGTGGATGGTAGCGCTGAAGCCGACACTGTGTAGGTACCTACGCCGTCTGGGTCCGTTCTCCTCGTGCTCGAACCGCCACTTTAGAAATCTAGTGGTCTACTGTGATTTTCTCGAAAGGCCCTCGGTAACTTTCACACTTTTCCGTAATTAATTCTCACGTACCCTCGATAGATTACGGCAAGCCTACACTATGTTGATGATGCTTGCTATGGTAAAATGCCTCGATGTGTTGCGGTAAGAGCTGTCGTATTGTCGAAATTATGTTGTAGTAACGCCATTCGTCATCGTCGCCTCAGTTGCCACCGACAACTACAGATTAGGGCGCGAATAAGGAACGCCTGATATATAACAATTCTCATGTGGTATGTAGCGATTAGAGAGCATAAATTGACATCGGCAGGGAAAACTACTCGATTTAGTTCAATATGTCGCTAATCTGAGTCCGATCTACGTATAATCCTGCGTGCCGCCAACAAGCTTTGATGGCGTCCGCGTCCAGCGCCTTCCACGCATTGTTACACCATGTGACTGCGTCCGAGGTCTCGATAAGAAAGGGGTCCAACTCGCAGCACAATCTCCGTACTGCCTCTTCGCCGCAGTCCTGCAGTACGCGCCGCTTGATCCACGCGATCACACCTTGGTCCATTGGTTGGATCGCTGCTGTCGTGTTGGGGGGCAAGAACTCCACCTCCACGTTCGCTAGTGTGTCCTCAGGGGTTATGTGGACAGGGGCGTTATCCAAAAGCAGCAGGATCTTTCTCCCAGCCTCGCCCATTGACAGGTCCCGCAGCCAATCCTGAAAGACTGATACAGTCAACCAGCCTTTGCTTGTGCCCTGGTAAAGCGCAGTCGTGGGCTTCTTGGGCAGCCAACGAGGCTTTTTGGCCTTGCCCAGGAAGAGTAGCGGGAGTTTCTCTGTCCCGGAGCTGTTAGTCGCCACTACGATTGACATACGGTCCTTCTTCTTCTTGCGAGCGGGTCCCGACACCAAACAGATGCTCGATGTAGGTGATGCCTTGTAGGAAAACGCTGCTTCGTCCATATTAAAACATCATTCGGATGATACTTAGCGATCTTCTTGCGCAGGTCCAAGGCTGCCTTGCGCGCGGCCGGCAGGTCAACCGACCCAATCTCTCCGTGGCCACGGCGGTGACGAAGCCCATACCGGCGAAGGAAGTGCTTGAGCCAACCGTCGCGGGTGAAGCGAGGCCGCTCAGACACTGGGATGTGGAGGGCTTCAGCGTACAGCCGACCGAGGATCATCAGCATCCGCCCGGAAATGGGTACGTACTCCTGCTCCGCGTACAGCACCATCTCGACGATACACGAGTCCAGGACCACCATGGAGGCGCGCGGCATCTTCTTGCGGCAGCGAAAGTCGACCGCGATTAGCTTGAGAGAGCTCTCCTTGTCGAGGATCCTCTTTACTGATGACTTGCCCGGCGGTTTTTCCAGAGCGAATTTCTGCCGAGCCCATTCTCCTAGCGCGGCGAGATTCCACGTAGGCTCCCGGGTGTGCATCGCACAGAGATCGAGCTGCTGCTGTTTGGTGAGGCGCATTCTTCGTGCTTGCTCCTGCATCTTCCTTGCGTCAAATTCGAATTTCCCGCCCAGATTCAAATCCCCCTGGTCAATGACAGCAGTCATTATCCAGGGGGACTGGACTATGACAGTACTTCAAGACATTGCCTCCAGAATTACATAATATTAGGTTGTATAGGTTATAGGATGACACCCGTTCCCCTCATCTGTAGATCCAAAATCCCGTTGTCGATATTTGGCGTGCGCTCTATGGTCTTATCAAGACGTTAGAGCTCATTGCTGGCTCTTTTCTAGGAATAGTTCATCCAAAATTTCACTTGCTCTTTGTATAGCCACATGGCTTCTATGCCTGTCACCAAAACCCACCGCTTGGCGCCTGTCGCCTGCGGTAATTCCCACCGACCACTTCCCAATTCTCCACCGAGTTAGCTCCTTTCTCTAACCTGGCGGGTTACGCCAGTGCTAAAGCGACAGGGACACCATGGCTGATGCGGCGAGCGCGGCCGCGAGCGTGACGGACAAGGCGGCGACGGAGGACCTGACGCCGTCCACGACCATCGTGGACGGCATGCGCGTGTACTTCGTGATCGGCGCAATCGGCTGGATGGCCTTCGAGGTGTGGCGCGTCAAGCTGCAGCGTGCCTTCTACTGCCGCGAGGACAAAGCGGAGACCACGAATGCGACGGTTACGCGGTGCCACGACGCCAAAGTGTTTGCGTGGCTCAAGCTCTTGTTCTTCACGAGCGACGACGAGGTCCTCGAGCAGTGCGGGATGGACACGCTCTTCTTTCTGCGCTTTTTGCGGTTATGTGAAAAGGTTACGCTCGTGGGCATTCTGTGCTCAGCGGCAAACTTCCCTATTTACTACTATGCTAAGCGCGACAAGTTGGATCCGCTGTATCGGATGACGCTATCACACCTGGATATGGACGAGATGTGGCGATTCTGGCTGACCGTGGTGACCATGTACCTGGTTTCTCTAACCACCTGCTTTCTGTTATGGAAAGAGTACGAGGAGTACATTCGCAGACGCCACGAGTTCATGTCGAGGAAGCACACGCAACAGTATACGGTAGTGCTAAACGGGTTGCCTCCAAACCTTTGCACCCAGCAAACCCTGCGCAACTATTTAGAGTTGCTCTTCCCCAAGTCAGTGCTGCACGTGTATGTTGCACTGGAGTGTCGCGACCTGGAGAAGCTTGTTGCCGAACGGGTTAAGGTGCGCAACAAACTGGAGCACGTTTTGGCACAAAGCGCGAAAACAGGCGACCGGGTCTTGACCCGCGACAAACTGCTCGGAGGCGAGCAAGTGGACGCAGTGGGGCTGTACCAAGAGCAACTGAAGGAGTTAAACACAGCCGTGGAAAAAGAAGTGCGTGGAATTTTGCGTAACCAGGCGGGAGTCGCCCGGCAATTGGTGGAATCCAGCGGCGACGACGAGAGTTTAAGCAGGGGTTTTAACCAAAATTTCGACTCTGCCAGAAGTGTCAACTTTGCCTACAAGGAGGAGGAACTGGACGGAGATGCGCTCGAGTCGAGGTACATCAAGTCTCTAAAGCGACAGGACAAGAATGCGATCGGGATTATGCGTCCTGCAGGCTTCGTGACCTTCCGGAGCCTGAAAGCCGCCCAGTCCTGCACCCAGATCCTGCAAAGTGCCGATCCGACGCAAATGCACGTGGAAGCGGCCGCCCACGCCGACGACGTGGTGTGGGAGAACATCGGACTGTCGAAGAATGTGAAGGACACGTGGTTTTTGATCTCGATGGGTCTCAGTACAGCCATTATCCTGCTCTGGACGGTGCCCACGGGTATCGTCGTGTCCTTTGCCAAGGTGTCGACGCTCGAGAAGCAGTGGGCGTGGCTGGCCCGAGTGATCGAGAACAACCCGTGGGTCAAGTCGCTGCTGGAGCAGCTGTCCCCGTTGATGCTGTCGGTCATGACGGCGCTGGCCCCGATCATTTTCGGCATTTTGTCCAAGCGGGAGGGTCACGCCTTTGCGTCTCAAGTGGATGCGTCACTGCTGAACAAGTTGGTGATCTACCAGATCTACGTGACCTTTCTACTGCCGATTATCGGTGGTACCGTCATTGACGCCGTCATTGGATCGAGTAGCACGGATCTGACAGACGTGAGTGCAATTCTCAAGCTCATCAGTGACTCGGTGGCCGTGCAGTCGTCCTTCTTCATCACTTATCTGCTGGTCAAGACGGGACTCAACTTGACGTTGATATTGCTGCGCGTGACGCCGATCGTCAAAGCTGCCATCTACCAAGTGTTTGCACCCAAGCTGACGCCTCGCGAACGCTATTCGCCGTGGTTCGGCCTCACGTCGCTGGCGCACCCTGGAGACTTTGGTGCGTCTGATCAAGTGTCTGAGTACTATCTGGTGCTGATGCTCGTGCTGGTGTTCTGCGCCATTGCGCCTATCCTCAACTACTTCGCGATGCTGTACCTGGTGCTGTCGGACTTCGTGTACCGCTGGGCTGTCATGTGCGTGCACGACCCGTCGACCCAGACGTTGGGCACGTTCTTCCCGTCGCTGTACCGCTTCATCGTCGGCGCGCTCATGTTCGCGCAGATTATCATGGCGTCGGTGTTGGCGACCAAGCAGGTGGCGCTGCCCGCGACGTTCTCGATCTTCCTGCCGTTCATCACTTTCGCGTTCCACCTGTTCGTGAACTCGCGCTACCCGCATATCGCGCTGAACCTGCCGCTGGACCAGGCCGTGATGATCGACTCGCGTCGCTCGCGCCAAATGCAAGACCTGGAGCGCGTGCTCGAAGACATGTACATGCAGCCTGCGATGCTGGAGCGCGGGCCGCTGGAGCCGGACTACCAAGGACTATCAAGCGACCCGAACCCGGAAAACCAGCTCGCGTCACCTCCGCCTGTCGAGGTTTGTGCATTGCGTGGAGAAGACCGCGATGCGACTGTAGCGACGTCTGACGAGTGAGTTGTTGTGTATGATGTTGTGTGTTTGCCATTGCAGAAGGACTCGTTCCGGTCTCAAGACAAGCAGCTCTTCTCACCGGTATAGATTCACACTTCCTTTTTTTTCCACGTTGTACTTGTCGCTGCTGGTGCTAGTCGCGTTGAGCGGTTCAGTGCCAACGGTCGACGTTGCGCGATTGTAATACAGCATTTCAATGGCCGAAACCTTACTTACTTGTTGTCTGTCCTGTCATGGCTCGTAGAATAACGTTCAAGGAATCCACCCCGCGTCTTACGAGCGCATGGAGAGCGAGAGGCCAAGCCGCCGCCACGATTCTGCCGGCGGCCTGGTATGATTTGGCGTCAGTGTGACTGACCAGCGCCGGCAATAGGCTAACGGCGCGTGTGTGTCAGCGCTGACCACACGCTCGCAAGGAAGGAAAACTTATGTATTTGGCCTCGCCTTTCGGTACATGTACTGTAGTTTGTTTACCAGCTGAGCCTTCGTATCACATGGATGCACCGCTGCCTTATGATCTCAATCAGAATTTTCAGCGCCGGCTTCAACGTGGCCAGCCAATACAAGTCTAATATCTTACATGTATTCGACAGAGCGCGATGGGCTCGTAGACATATCAGCGACTTGAGTTGAAGCTCTTCGCAGATGTAGCCTTCACCCAGAATAAAGGCGGCCAGAAGGATACTTAGCTAGCCAGCTCGAGGTTCGCTCCACCTTCAGCGCAAGGCTTTGCTTGCTGGCGTAGGAATCGAGACAGGCAGCATCCGGAAGGGGCCGCAAGTGCGTGGCGTGCATGGGGCTGACCCGCTCCTGCTGAACTAGCAAATGCAGCAGCTCTGGCTACTTTGCGACCGTTATGCGGCCGTTACTCCACTGAAGCTTTTAAAAATCTTTCGCTAGCCAATCAGAACGCATAAAAGCGAAAAATAGAACCTTTTTATAGAGCCCGTAGGCCGAATAAGACCCAGCCATGGAGGCACTTTCCGACTTGACGTGCACCACTGTCGACCAGCTGCACGAGCTCTATTCGCTCCCCGTTGCAAGAGCCCCCACCTCGTATTGCACACGCCAGCCTGTCCTGTGGACTTGAGCTGGATCCGCTGGGGCAGAGAAGAGAGGAGCGATTGATCTCGCGGCAGTTGGTGGCCGTCACTACCTTATCCGCGTCGGTCTCGCCGTTATTGCGGTGGCTAGCCCTTGCTTCGGTGGGGAGACCGACTGACCAATATGCACTCGCCGCTGGCGGTCTCGCAGATCTCGCTGTCGCAGTCCAACAGCTCCTCGAGTGGTTACGCCAGTCGCAGCCAGGCCAGTCGCAGCAATGGCAGCAGGATGTTCGACGTCGAGTCGCCGTCCGCGGCGTCCGCAGCCAAGGACTTTTTGTACCAGAGACAGCTCGCACCCAACGCGGTGCCGCTGCTGGTGAGGCTGCAGCGGCATCGGATACTGTGGACGGCAGTGCTGGGCGTCTCGGTGGTTGTGGTCGCCATGACTTTCCTGCAGAGAGGCATCGTGCTCAAGTCGTACGCTGTCAGTAGCAATGGATCTGTGGGTAGTGGTGACATTGACACCTACAACTTTTACGTCGGGTTGTGCACATCGGTGCTGGTTAAGCCCTTGCTTGGATTGGTGGGGGCTGTTGTCCCCGCTGTGCTGCTCTGCTTTTTGACCGAGATGACGATGCAGGAGACGACTTCGCGACGGACCAGATTGATATTGGCTTTACTGGGCAATGCGGTGCTGTGGTTTCTGCTGAATGGGTTCATGGCGCTCTATGTGAGCGAGCAGACGGCTCAGGTTGATGCTGCTATTGGTGATAGTGATTTAGCGGACTACGAGAGCTCTTCTTCGCTTTCAGATTCTAACCGGACGTCGAGTGTGGATACGATTCTTCGGAGCGCAATGCAGATGCCGGATGCAACGGCGGAAAATGCTTTAGGTCAATGCAGTCGACCGTCGCCGCGAAGACTTCCTGCGCAATTAAACTATGGCTTCCCGTCTCGTCAGTGGCTAAATGAAATGCTACCTTTTGCGCCGGAGAGCACAAGCACTAACACACTTTCTGTTCCACTAAGCGGCGGTGTAGACATGACTGAAATGCCGACGATGCCAATGGAATTGACTGCCGCACGAAACCTCGTGGGCTACGCTCTTCGTGCCACCGACGATTTTTATCGCGAACAAGATGTTCCAGCAAATGCCAGCGCGTTTGAGCTGCTAGATCTTCCGGTGGGTTTTGCGTCCGCGTCTTCCGATGACATGAGTATGACTCAGGCTCTTGTTCAGGCCACGAACGCCACATTGAACCTCGCAGTCGAAACTCGTACACACCTGCGAAACTTTAGTGTGGCTGAGAGCAGCGTGGAATTTGTGCAGTTCCCGTGGGCGACAGACAGCGGTGAATTGGTATTTGAGGGTGTGACGCTGGAGATTCCAATGGATGAAGATTTCTTGCGTAGGGACCTCACATTGCTCAACGATACGACACAATCTGTCGTGTACGGATCACAGGTGCTTGACGGGTTTTTTGAGATCAATGCGAAGGAGGAATGCGGTCGGTATGGATGTGTTGTGAGCCCAGTCGGAGCCGCGCTGACTACAGCCCCTGTTGATGACGGCAGTCAAGTTCGAGCTTTGCCAGTTTGCTTAGACGCGGACGGTAACGAAGACTATAAGGCGACAATGGACGTGGATGGTATCGATTGTGCGTATCGCTCCAACAAATCTGTGCTGGTCCTGAGTTTTGCAAAGAGAATTGTTGGAGACGCCATTAGCTCGTCACTGGTGAACAACTCGAACGGTGAAGCGCTCGCCGTTATGCTCACGAACGCGCGTAAAATTTATCAGGTGACTGCAGGTCGATTGTCGTGGAAAACTACAGACCTTGCAGCCAAGTATGAGGCTTCGTGTGAAGCTAGCGATTGCAACGGCCTTGCATTCCCACTATCTAACGACGATCGACAGGTTATCGTGGGCGCTGAGCATTTACCAGTGAACAATTTGACAACGTATTCCCCATCGCTGCTGTTGTGGACACCGCTCGTGACTTCAAACGTGCAGGAGGTGGATAAAAGCGATATTCTCAAGAGCGATTTTGTATTTCCCAACAATTTTGACGATACTAGTGGGTGGACCCCAGTGGATGAATCTCGATGTGAACGCGAACGTGGAGCTTTCATGGATCGTGTCCAGAGCTCGCACCTGTATTCGGAACGATCTCTCCACCCAGCCTACCAGTCGGCTCTGTTTTGGCTGTTCCAGCATGGCGTGGTGAAACAGAAGCTGAGCGAGACAACGCTGGCGTTCGATGCCAGTGTCAAGTATGTGGATGTGACGCTCTCGGTGCCTCAGCTTTCGGCTACTCTCACTTTTGTGGGCTGCGCCATGCTGGTTCTCATGAGTGTGCTGGTCTTTTTCGGCGGCAAAAGCCGTGAGGCTGAGGTCGAGCGGCATTTTAAGCCGCATCACTTGGCTCGTGTGCTCCTCGACGACCAAGCATTCTCGCATAGACTGCTCAAGTGCGACCTTCTCAACGTCGGCAACAAATATTTGAACAGCTCCGAACTACTCGATCAGTTCGAGATCAGTGGATTGGCGCTACGGCATCGCAAGCGACCATCCGACGTGCTGATTGTGCCTAAGGGCCAGCAATCAACCACAGTGTCTGCTGCATCGAGCCAGGCAGTGCACATCGTGTAAGTAGCGTATAACATTATAGACTTAATTTACTACTAAGTATCCCTTACAACTTGTGCGCTTCCTTTCGAGCAACAAGAACATTGTTGACGTACAAAAGTGTTCAACATTAAACATCGAAATTGTAAATTCCTTCGCAAATGTGAAGCTACCCTGAAGGTGAAGGTGAATGAATACCTTATGCGTACACAATCCTAAACTTTTCGAACGCGTAGAGGAAGACAACCATCTCGAGTTTGCTGCCGGGCTCAGGGTCTCTCCAGTCTGGAAAAGAGCTGTCAACTTCCATGTGACCGACGTCCTGCTCTTCCAGCAGCGCGGTACTCAGAACCTCCTGGGCGACTTCATCCAATTCGAGACCCAAAGAACTGAGTCGCTCGCCGTCTTGGCTGCACTTAGCCGAAAGCAGTCCGTCTGACTCGACTTCGACATTCGGCGCCGGGACTTGACTGCTGAGGTACACGTGCTTCTTGGTGAAGGCATCGACCAGGTTGACGCCCAATTCCACGTCCATGTCCACGTCTTCTCTTTCCGGTTCCTCATTGAAAACATCGTCTCGCTCCATAGCGCTCGGCTGGCCGAGGGCTTGCATCTTATCTGCTTAGAACGTTTTCGTCCGCTCGGTTGGAAGTGTCGGTCAATCAAAAGCCGCCGAAACCCAATGAACGAGGAATGAACGGCCGTGCATCCATCGAAAGCCAAACGCGGTGAAACACCCAACTGGTGGCTGCACTCGTAAGTGTGCAGACCGAGCTACGTTCGTGTGCGTCTATGTTGAAGTCTGGTTCTTCCGTTACGGGCAACCAACCTGTCAACGACTTGCCAGTGAGAAAGTTTATGACCGAGTAGTGATTTTGAGGCTCTTGTGCAAGGTTTTGTGAGATGCCGCTCAAAACGTACGCTGAGCGGAGGCATCTCCCAGCATCTTTGAGTTTCACTTAATTAAACAAAAAAATCAGTCTGTCTGTGATTGAGTTTCTCCGATATTTGTCAGCTTTGAAACTCCTGCCTTGTGTGTTGTTGTTCATCCGATGCTTCTGATCGGTGCGTAGCGCAATTGTCGTTCTGGAGGTTGGGCAGTAAATCTGCCAGCTCCTTCTCCATCCTTGCCCTTGACGAAGTACAAATATCACGGACCTCTCGAGTCGACCTCGATCTTGCTCCGTCAAGTACACGGGTTTGTATGTTCGTTTCTGCTCACGATTTCCTTGAAGCATCAAGAAACAAGATTCCACCATAATCGATAGCATCACCACTATTTCTGGTTGAATTGTTCAAAAGCTTACACACATGTTACTTTCGCACAGCTTGCTCCAGTGATTATCGACGTTTTAAAGCCTCAGCACCCAAGTGATTGCACTCACACCTGACATCTTTGCACAAAAGTACATTTCACTTGCAGCTTTGAAATGGTCGTTCAAGTTGTTGGTTCATTGTTACTTCGGAGTAGGTACTTACTAGTGAGTAGGTCCTGAAGGGTAGTCATTCTTCGGAAGAATGGAGAAGAAACCTGGTTACTATCCAGGCTTGCACTTTGACTGCATAAACTATCTCGTCAACGACAAAAAACTTCAGGAATGCCACATTACTCCATCTCACTCCAATGTCGCGTGAAATTCAGCGGCGCAGAAGCGCTATATCGACATGACACACTCCGTGTTCGACTATTGCTCGGTCGCAATATCGTACTCTATGTAAATTATGACTATAGGAAGCGGACTGGTATGTTTGAACCCCAGGCCCCACGCGCGTTCGTTCAAGTAAATGCCTTTCCCGTGGTATCACACAGTCTACTGTAGTGCACCTGTGTCGAAATGATTGCTACAAAGGCAAGTTGAAGTGACCATCACTCCTGGATTCCGCACTTCTAGTGGGCAACATGGAGATGACTAGCAGCGTCATGCGCTTTGCCTTGGCCACGTACTTCATGAAGCGTGGCGGCAGCTCCCATCTTTCTTCATCGCCCGGTGTATCGTCGTCGCTGAACTCTCCATTTTACGAGCCCAGCGCTGCCGCCAGTGACTTCAGTGGCGACGAGGAAGAGAGCGAAGACGTCGACCCGGACTTCTCCGACGTCGTGTCGACCCACGTGTCCAATCTGATGCAGTTGCTGGCGGAGCAACGCTTCCGAGAGTGGTCAAGTGGTATAGCTGAGCTCCGAGATTACGTTGCAGACAACGAGCTGCTGGGGTCACTCGTGGCGGTGCTGACGACGATGATCAGGAGACAAGAGCACGATGCGGAGTGCATCGTTCAAGGTAGATACTGTAGATAGGAGTACAAACGGTAAAGAGTGGAGTGTTTTTACTTAAGAGATCTAACCTGCTGCAGTGATTGAGCACATGTGCTTTGAAAAAGGTGGGGAGCCGTCGCGAGTGTTCGACCAGGTGGGTACGCACACGGTCAACCAGGAACTTTAACCCTTGTCGTTTATTGGGGGGATTGTTGGCTAATCCTTGTCAGGATATTTGGGAATTAGCTGATAGAGTTGCTGTTCGAAGCGCTGGGTCATTGTTGTGCGAACAAGGACACCACTGTGGCGATCTGGCTGCTCCGAGCGATTGACGGTGTCTCGCATGGACTGCGTCAGTCTCATGAGCAACACTATGGAGATTGCCAACGCTTGGTTCACACCCTGGAGCAAGCGACGACCAAACTCATTCGAGAATGCTTAGTAGGCACTGGAGCTGACGGTGCTCCTAAAGCTTAACAGCGAAAAAAGCATCAACATTTAGAGATGCAAAGCTCACAGCTCACGACACTTCGTATTTCTGTCTCCCTTCGCCTTCCATTCATCTACGCTGACAGTTGGTCACTAGCATGTTCGCGTCAAGGAGCCACGTCTGGCGTAGGCGTCGGTTCTTGACGTCTTCTTTCCTGTAGATGCGACTTAGATCCCCACGCTCCTTCTACTTCCGTCGAAGCGATCTGGTACTGTACAGGGAGCCACCGCCTAACTGTTCTTCATGGCATCCTTCACAAAGTTGAACGAGTCGTCCTTCTTCTTCATGAAACCAAATCCTGACTCGGACGCAAGGCTGTCCGTCGGCTCCTGGATGGTCTTGGCGATATAACCCGTCGGTGTCATCGCAGCTCCGATTACCTGAGAGCCGGGGTTTCCCATGCCGGGGGTTCCCATGCCCTGCATCTGTTGCATCTGCTGCATTTGCTGCATGTACTGCATCTGCTGCATCTGCTGCATTTGCTGCATGTACTGCATCTGCTGCATCTGGGCCATTTGCTGCGGCGTGTTGAAGTTCATCATACCCATGTTCATGGGGGCGCCAAAACCCTGGTTCATCGGAGGGGCCTGCACAGGCTCGAGAAGTGGGTCCAACACCATTGCCTTGATTGCGGACGGTGCGGGGGCGGGAGCTGCGGGAGCGGGGGCGGGAGGAGCTGGCTGAGCTGGCTCAGGAGCCGATGCGGTGCTAGCTGTGCTGCTCTGAAGCTGCAGCCCACCAAACATATCTGCCATGTCGTTTGCCGACGTTGCCGTAGCCTGTGCGGACTCCTGCGAAGCTTGTTGGGGCGGAGCGCTCGTCTGCAGTCCAGAAAACAGCGAGCCATTGTCCGAAGGCTCGTCGTCGAAGGCTCCCAAGAGATCAGCCTCCGCTGCAGCCGGTTGCTTCCTGTGACTAGTAGGCTTGCTCTTAGGCTTGGATGAATCGCGGCTGGATGTAGACGCCGACAGTCCAGCGGAAATGCCCAGGTTGTTCAGAACCTTCACGGCTCGGTCGCGCACGGCGGCCTTCTCTGACTTCGCACACGACTCAATCTCGCTGGAGTTTTCAGCGAAATACTCTTCGAACTCTTCACATCCGTCCGTCTTCAACAGGGCGTCAATAGTAGCCAGGGCCTTTGACACGACCGTCCACTGGTCGTCCGAGAGACAGTCCTCCAAAATCGGACCAACAATCTCCGCGTCCAGAGTAATCGCGCTTTTCAAGAACGCGTCCATCTTGTCCTTCGGGGGAATAGCACGCATGCCACCAGGGGCGCATAGAGCCGTCACCAGGTTCCGCTCATAAGAGCCATCGGATTGTGCACCGGAGGTCTGGCCTGTAAGAACAGGAGGGGCCTGGGGGAAAGGTCTCGGCTCACGAGACTCGCGACGCTTATCGTCGTCATATTCGTAGTCAGAGTTGCGCGAGTAAGAGCGGCTGTCACGAGTGTTGCCGCTGAAGCTCTGAGACCGACTCTCGGGTCCATTGTTCTGCATTCCGGTGGAGCCACCGAGATTCGAGGGCGCGTCCGCATCGCTCCATGCGCCACCAACACGACCCTTTTTACGGTCGCCATCTAAGGTCACACGCGCAGTAATAAATGAGTTTTCCATCACCTGCCAGTACGATAATCACAATGTTCGTACCATAGGACTTCTCACGCAACTGCGAGCTCGCCGATTCGCGCGGGTCCTGTCCGTACGAGGACGATCCCGGGCGGTAGCCGTATCCAGTCGGGCGGTACGGCTCCTCAGGGTTGTACGGTACCGGTGAGGGGCCGTAGTTGCCGCTGGTGGGCCCGCGGTTGGTAGCAAAGCTCCATCCCTCGGGCGGGTTGGCCGATCCTGGCGGGCCGCCGCCGAAAGTCGGCTTCGGGTCCGACTTGGAGTACTTGGACGCCACCTTCTCCTTCAGTCCCTTGAAAAATCCCTTGTCAT
>JAIKVD010000185.1:0-27681 GCA_024679075.1 Phytophthora uliginosa | reverse complement strand
CTTGGCGACGCTGAGGACGGCGAGGATCCGAGCAGCATGAAGAAGGTCAAGCGCAGGTGCGACATCTCCGTTTTACGCGCGGAATTAGCTGCACTTGCTGACGATTTGGTGTTTTAATTCGTTGAGGCAGACGTGCGAATCAAAAGCGACGCGACGCTGCAGACGACGAGGACGACGACCGCCAGCCCTTCCAGGAGATGAAGCAGCTGCCGCTGGGCCCCGACAGCCTGCACTTGGTGCAGCACCTGCTCGAAGGCCAGCGCTACGACCGGCAGCCGAGGCTGCTGCCGGAGATCGACAGCGTCAAGAGCCTGACGCAGCATGAAGCGCAGCTGGACATCAGGCGCATCCAGCAGGAGCTGGCGGCGTTTGAAGCCAAGTCCGGGATCAAACTGCCCGGAGGACGCCCGAACGTTGGGGACAAGGACCATCGACGGCTGTTTCTGGTCGATGAGAACGACAGCTCAAGACCGAGTGGAGTTATTGCACCGGAAGAGATTGTAGAGACTTTGCCGGCTGCGAGACGAGCGGTGAGGATTACGCAACGTGAACTGCGAGCCATGAGGATCGAGCGGGAGGACCTGGAGAGAGCGTACGTGCGGCATCGATGCACGCTGCTGTGGCAGGTTGGCGAGATGAAGCGCATGCAGAAGCAGCATGAGCGCGTGACGCGTGCGTTGAGTCGCAATGTGGTGAACACGGCGAGGGAGTTGGAATCCAGTCGACGACGCACGAGCACACTGCAGGATATTATGAACGAGCTTGAAGCTCGAGGCAGCAGCATTTTACGCCTGACTCGTGAGAAGAGCAGGCTCGAGGCGATGTTGGAAGCCAACGGCATCGAGCTCCCAGAGATTGACGAGGTGTGTGTCGGTGACCGTGTGAAATGCGTTCCGTTTGGAACTGGCCGAGTATTAGAACTGCGGCTAGATGCAAGGCAGCTTGTCGTGAAACTCGATTTTGGTGGTGTCGGATATATTCAGGAAGAACATGTGGAAGTACTACCGTCAGACGCTACGTATACGGAGACCGAAGAGGCACTCAAACAGCGTTTCTTCGAGAAGATTGGCGCCCTTGTGAAACCTTCGGGCAAACTCCGCATGCTGAACGGGGGGTTTGACCTTGCAGAAGAGCGAAACAGCGACGATGATGAAGACTCCGACGACGACAGTGATGCCTCATCATCCGACGATGAATCATCTGCTACTCCTGCCGATGACTCGATAGAAGAGATCAGCCAGCGTAGGGACAAGAAACGACGCCTCATTATGACACCACCACCTGGATCGAACGCCAAAAAATCCAAGAACGGCCGTCTGATCGACTTTCCTGCGTCTACAGTCCCCATCACGCCATATGATACTGGCCTTTTGATCAGTCCTTTGAGCGAGCTGCCTGAGCGTGTAGCTGCCGTCGGCCCCAATGCACTCCAATGGCTTCCATCGTATCTGCCTAAAAACATGGATGAGTGGGAGCAAGAACGTTACAACTCGCTGCAAATGAAGGGCGAGGTCGAGCGTCTGCGGTTCCAGCTCCAAAAGTCAGAAGGTAATGCGGCGCGACTCAAAACGCCAACTTTGGAGTCGATTCCGCAGTGCGTACTAATATTGGTATCTCTTTTGTTGTGCTTGTTGTATTGCAGCTCAAAAACTGGATGCTCAGCAGTTGGCAAGTGATCAGCTTGAGTCTATTAACCAGCTTGTGTCACAGGTACATCTTGTTGTTGTTGACTCGCGTTGTGATTGATGTAGGAGTTTTGATTTCTAACGCTTGTTGAACTGGTGGCGCTTGCAGTTGGATAAGTTACGGGATAACGCCGGAATCTCTGGTCCTGGGAACTCGATTGATGCCTGCCCTACATGCGGCAACCATAAGACCTCTAGGGCGCACAGGAATACTCACTATGGCAGGGGACACAACCTGAGGAAAAACTCGGCTGCAAAGGATGATGACAGTACGTACATGTAGTATGTCTCTACATGTAGTTTGGAACATGTGCGCGGTGCTCATGAATCCTTGTTGCTTTTAGGCGGCGATGAACTCTCAGAGACCAATAGCAGGAGCTCACGAGCTGGCGACAACGATAGTGTGCACAGCGAGCCTAGGAGAGTCTCGAAACGAAAGCACAGCGGTGCTGAGAATGCGGAGGATGAGGCTGGCAACGAGTCCAGCGATGCAGCTCCTGCACCCTCCACTCAAACCAAGGCGAGAGCTAAACCCGCTAAGCGTTCACTTCGACCGCGGCGGAAAGCTGCCACCACCGCTTCTCCGAAGCGGAAGTAGACTGTTTTGCTAGTGTGCAGGGCGAGCTGTCAGCCCTGAAAAGCGTACTGCAGTAAAGCATTTTCTTTGTTTAAAATGTACCAACAAGCAGAGAGAGAATGCATCTGTAGTAGGACCCGATCGATGGGGGGGGGGGGGGGGGGCGAAAATCAACAGTTCTTACATGACCACGCAGCACGAGTTGGTCTTCTTGGCCTGCTTGTAGAAAACCTTGGACTGGCTGCTGAGGTCCTGTGACTTGGACACGAGGTCGTCCAGCTTCTCACCGCGCTCCAGCACGTTGTCGATCGTCTTGGACAGCACGGCGGTGGTCTCGTCTAGCTCCTTCTGGATGGCCGAGATCTTGTCGGCCTTGGACGGGTCCTGGTACTCGGCCAGGGCCGTGGTGAGCGGCGCGAACTCCTGCGGGGAGCCGGACTGCGTCTTCCAGCCACTGCAGAGCACCCACCATATCAATCGATTAATCTCGCGCTGTGTGTGACGTGGCAAAACTGGACAGAAACCTGCTCACCTGTTGGTCTTGTCATACTCGTCCATGAGCTTGTTGAGCAGCGCGAAGGCCACGCGCGGCGGGTACTCCTGGTCGCACACCACGATGCCCGCCAGCCCGTCGCGACGCACGTACACGTGGCAGTTGTACTCCTCGTGCTGGATGGACTGCCGCTGCCCGAGCTCCGTGCGCTTGACGAACGTGCGGCTGAAGAAGTTGATCATCTCCCGCACTCTGCAGCACAGCAGCAACAACAGCGATGGCGTCATGGGGTCAGCATCCAGCCACTAATTAACTAACTTTCTCCCTAATTGACTGCCACGCACCCCGAGCGCTGGAAGTAGCCGAAGGACGACACTTCGAAGCTCGCCGACAGGATCATCGGGTCTTGGCCCTGGCCGTCCTGGCGCAGCAACTCTGCAATAAATCAATAAAACAACAAAAAATCAAATAAAACATAAAATAATATCAGCATGGATACGGAAATAGGCAGCTACATGCAGGCTAGCACACAACTCTATCGCTGCGCTCTGCACGGCGAGGGGAGACACGCACCGATGGCGACGATCTTCATGGCGGAGAGGGTGTGGCGGAGACGAGGGACTGACTTACTGACTGACTCTGCGAGCTATTGCGGGAGCCGGCGGTTTCGACTGTGCAGGCGTTGGCTTGTTGTGTGTTCTCTCTACGTGTTCTGGCCGGGGCGGATAGTGGCACGTCAGTGAAGCGGGGATGTGATTTGGCGGGCTGTGATTGGTCCGCTGGAGTTACTTGAAAAGTTGCCTCACTTACCATATATATATATATTCTTAGCCATGAGTGGGAGACCTTATGCGCGCAACCCGCGCGCGCCGTTCGCGGGGCCTAGAGACCTGGAGGCGATCCTGCCGCACACGTTCCGACTGGAGGCGCCTGTGAGGCTGCGCGACGCGAAACATGAAGCCATCCGCAGGTGAATTCCGTGCAGAATTGAGGGAGTAAAAGTATAGTAAAAGTTCTGGCTAATTTCTGACGTTTTTATTATTTATTAGCGCGATCCGGCGGCGCTGCATGCAGAAAAACTGGCGCAAGATGATCAGCATCCGACACCGGAGACTCGCGGGCGAGAGCGCGGCGCTGAAGGCCGCGGCGGAAAGCAAGAGCGAGGAGACGGAGCCGCCGAAGCCGCAGGAGCAAGAGAAGACACAGGCGGACGCCGTGGAGACAGCCAGCAGGCAGCTGCAGGAGCTGCAGGAGAAGCTGCAGGGCCTCACGGAGCAGAAGCACGCCAAGTTCCAGCTGCTCAAGGACATTCTGGTGGAGGAGGCGCGGTCCAAGATGGCCTCGGCCCCCGCCACGGCCGGGAAGAAGCGGCGCGTGGAGTTCAAGGACCTGAGTATGACCCCCAGTCCGGCCAAGACGCAGTCCCCAGCTCCAGCTCCTTCAAACGACGTCCCTGGCAGTGCAGAGAAGGCTTAAGCTGTTGGTGCGTTGGTGCTGATGCTAGGGTGAAGGCCTGTGTGTGTGTGTGTATATATATTTCCACTCGACTTCTCTGTGATTTTGGTATTTGCTTTGACGGGTGGCTGTTTAGGTGCCCGCCCTTTCGTGCAGTTTGCTGCAGCGGAGAGTCGTGCTGCAGGTTGGCTGCGGAATTGGTCGCCGTTATGCTGCGACGACATCGCGTTGGCGATGACTCGGGCGCGGAGGACGTGAAGGTGGACGGAAGCGACGCCAAGAGTGTCGAGCTGTCACTGGCTGCTCCGACGTCGCCGAGGCCTACTACTCCAGACCCACGTAGCTCTGCTGCTGCTGATCCGGTCCACCGTGACGAGAAAATCAAACGGATTGTGAGAAACCCAGTGCCGTTTGGAAGCTTGGTGGAAGCGTTCGGCTACGCAGCGTTCCTCATCCTGTTCATCCTGGCTACCACCGTGGTTGATGAGAACACGCAGGCCTTCTACTTCGCCAATCGACTCAAGACTGCTCTCGTTGACCAGTCTTTCACGGTCCCGACAGTCACTACTGCGTCTTCGACAGCCACAACCACAACGGTTAGCGATAGTTCTTCGCTGCCGACCAGTTTTACGGCAATCCGCGATCAAGCGCAGATGTGGGCTTTCCTTCAGGGGCCTTTCGCCGACGTCGTCTACGGAACTGCCGAGGAGACAAGTGATGACACCTCTGCGACTACATCGTCCGAAGCTGGCAGTGTAGTATCGAGCTCGAATCGCTTGCTGGGAGGTGTCCAGCTAAGGACCCTACGCGTTAAAGCTGGATCGTGCCCGTCGCTCAGCCAAATCCCAGAGTACGAGACGATTGTCCCGTTCTGCTATGGTAAATTCGATAGCAGTGTGGAGGAGAAACAGGGATACGGCCTCATTCTCAACAGCGCAGACATCGTTGCGTCGATTAGCTACGCTACGGCGCGATTGTTTTTCACTGATCTTGAAACGAGCGGCGTTACAAAGGCCTACACACACCTGCAAACGTGCTACTCGGACTGCGAACGTGTATGTGGAGAAGAGTTTGGCGTGGATAAGTTTCGGTACACATCGCAATGCACAGCACAATGCGCTGTGCAATGCACGTGCATCTACGAGGAGCCCGTGGGAATTAAACTGTGTACCGATCCTAATCCAGACGGTGAGGGAAAAACGATTCCTGCAGCCGTACATGCATACAATTGGAGTAGCGCCGAGATCACAGAGGCACAGGCAGTTCGTGGATATACCGATGTATCGTTCCCAGGGTCCGGCTACGTCGTGGATCTCGGGTTGAATGGAACTCGGTCGCGAGAGAGATTAGCGGAGCTCAAGGTTGACAGGTATTTAGACCTCCCAACACGCGCCTTGATCGTGGACTTTACGGTTTACAACGCGTATCTCCAGCTTTTCAATATCGTGGAAATCGTGGTCGAGTTTCCTGCATCGGGCGGGGCCTTCGTGCAGCTTTCGGATGCAGTCCTACGACTATTCCGGTACTCGTCAGCGAGCACCGGACGCATTACGCTGGAGGGCTTCTTGGTGTTTTACATTTTGATCCAGTGGTGGCGCATGCTGAAAGGGATGTATCGAGATAGCGTCATGGGATACTTTATTGCATCACCTTGGAACATCCTAACAGCGCTACATCTTGTTGTATTCGCTGTTACGATCGCCATTCGACTCTACACAATCGATTTGGCATACGGCACCATGAGCGGCAAGGCGTCGAAAGCGATTACATCAGCAACGTTGGAAGAAATTCCGAACTTACAAGGGCTGGCGACGGTGCTGTATGCTGAGAGTGTCATTGAGAGTATCAATGCCGCTCTGGTCTGGCTCAAGCTACTGCAATATACGACTGTGTCCAAGCGCATGAGCCTGCTGTTACGAATGCTGGGTCGTGCTGCTCGCGATTTAGCCTGGTTTTTCGTGTGCTTCTGGGTGTGCATTTGCGCGTTCGCACAGATTGGAATGCTGTTGTTTGGACTGGACGTGCGCGGGTTCAGTTCGCTTGGATTGGCGATTGTGACGCTGTTACAAGCTGTAGCTGGGGAACTGGACTACGCTGGCATGGCCGATTCGCATCGCGTTGCTGGGCCGATCTTCTACATTTTGTACTATTTGCTGCTGCTACTCATCTTGGTGAACGTTTTTCTAGCCATCCTGAATGACGCGTACATGCAGACCATCACGGAGCAGGAAGAAGAAGACGAAGAGCTAGCGACAGCCGCTCACAACCATGTCATGGGCTGGGATGAATCTGGAGATGTGGTTGACGCCAACGCAGACATTTCTCCGAGCGAGGTGCGAGCGCTTCAAGCCGATCGTCGCGAAATGGAACAGCTACGGAAGTATTCATTCTCGAAAGGCTTGACCCCAGCATTTAGGCTGCTCGTGGCCGACGTGAAGCGCGTCGTGTCCGAGATTCGCAACCGGAACAACGGAGTGAATCTCACCAAGGTCGATCCTCTCATCATGCTGCCACCCAAAACCGGCAGTCGGTGGCCACCGCCAGGTGAAACAGCATCCCGGAAGCTCACGCGCCACGTCAAGCGACAAGTAGCGAGCGAGCTGCTGGAAGCAGAAGACCGACTGCGAGTAAGTCGACGGGTGGATCTCCAGCAGTCGCAGATCGAGAACCTCCGGCACACAGTGGACGAAGACGTCGCAGCACGGCTCGAGGCTCTGGCGGAGAGCAATCGACTGAAGACCCAGCGGATGCGCGACCTGGAGAAGACGCTAGGCTCCATCGAGAAGCTCTGCCAGCAGCTCGTAAGCGACACGGCCTGCTTGCGCGTAGACAGCGACGAAGAGGAGGGTGCGAGGACCCGGCCATCGTCACGCCCCGCCTCCTCTCGGCTGTCGTCACGTACGCCGTCCCCAGCCATCGGCGCAAAGCGGAAGTCGTCCGGGGGATCAAAGCGCAGCCTCTCCGCGGCAATCCTGGCGAGCCGACAGAAGGACGCAACACGCAAAGGCGAAGAGATAGAGGAGATCAACCTGTAGCTCAGATAATTGACCCACCCATCCATACACCCACCCACCCACCTTCACTTCAACTATCCCCATACAAAGTCTGAGACACTTCGATCACCGAAAAACTGATTGCGAGCCAAGGGGCAGCGACGTATCAATGTCTCCGAGGCACTTTGTCACTTCCGTTTCGACCATGGCTTGGCGACATCTCGCCCCCCCGCCCTTTCCGCTGCTGCAGGAGCCTCCGTGTTCCTGTCCAGCGGCCCCTCTCACTGTTCCAGCGCCGATTCCACCTCCGCCCCCTCCATCCACGCGCTGTCCTACAATGACGGACACCAACGTCGCGCCCCTCGGATGATCATCGGAGACCCTGGTACAGTTGCTATCTCCCCCTCCTCTCAATGCTATAGAAACTACAGCATCTAACCGCTGCAACTGATGCGGCAGACGCGTTCGCGCGCAAGATGAAGAAGTTCACGCGGGACGGAGCGGACCAGTTGCTGGTGATCGCCGACTTCGACCGGACCTTGACGCCGTACTACAAGCAGCGCAGCGACCCGACGGAGCCCTTGCAGCAGGAGAACAGCAGCCACGGCCTGCTCATGACCAGCAGCGTGCTGTCGCCCGAGGTGGCCGCCGCGCACCAGGAGCTCTTCGCTCGGTACTACCCCGTGGAGATCTCGTCGACCCTGTCGGCGGACGAGAAGTTCCCCTTCATGGCTCAGTGGTGGGAGAGCACCCACGCGCTGCTGGTGGAGCGCAAGCTGACCAAGGATCAGGTGAAGCAGGCGGTGGCGTCGGGCTCGCTCGGCTTTCGCCACGGGTTCCACGCGCTCTTCAAGCTGCTGCACGAGCAGCACGTGCCCACGCTCGTGTTCTCCGCCGGCCTCTACGACGTCATCCACGCTGCTCTCGAGAAAGAGTTCGCAGCGGAGCAGAAGCAGAAGCAGAAGTGCAGCGGAGGAGCCATCGCGGCCGACGAGATCCACGACGAGCAGGTCTTCACGTCCGACAACGTGCACGTCGTGTCCAACATGATGCGGTTCGACGCTCGAGGCCGCATCGAGGGCTTCGAGGGCCAAGTGATCCACCCGCTCACCAAGACGGCGCGCGCGCTGTTGGACTCGCCCTTCTGGGCGGACTGCCAGCTCGAGAAGCGACGCAACGTGCTGCTGCTCGGAGACTCGCGCGGGGACGTGCACATGGCCGACGGCCTGGACGCGGACGAGATCATCCGAGTCGGGTTCCTCAATGTGCACGTGGACGAGGCGTTGGACGAGTACCTCGAGCTCTACGACGTGGTGTTCACGCACGACGCGAGTCTTATCCCCGTGCAGATGCTCATTGAACAGGTGACGGCGGCGGACAAGAAGCAGTAGACGTATAAATAGGAGATGGAGGGGAGCATGAGCATGGGTGAGGCAGCGAATATGGTGGTGGTTGGGGCCTATTTTGGCTCTGGGCTGTGCTGCACTGCTTGTCTATCTCTGCAGGATTGTGGCGTTGTGTGCTTTGCTGCAGTCTTGCGTAGAGCAGTGATCCTTTCGCTTGCTGGCGCTGGCTCGGTCTGTGTGCAGCCCTCCCGGTGCGTATCGCTGTCTTCGGCCGATGAAAGCCGAATAAGCCGCTGCCCACACGAATTCCATCGAGTGAGCGAGTGGTGATGACAGCGCACAATACGAAAGGAACTGCCGCGGTCATGAACCCGCCCGAGTCTCCAGTTCGGAAGACGAGCATTCCCGACAAGAGTTCGCCCAGGCACAAGCAGCAGCAGCTCGAAGGCGCTCCTCCCAACTCGAAACCCTCCGGGGACCACGAAAAACATCAACAGCAACGAGCACCGGAGCGAGTCTCGGAAACGGCAGCAGTGCCACCGTCGACCTCGTCGACAGCAACCGCAAAAGCCCCAGCCAGTTCAAGCGGAGACGGTAATGGTGGTGTGATCGGAGAGTATGTGCTGGGTGAGACGATCGGCAAAGGGACTTTCGGCAAGGTGAAACTTGGACTGCATCTGCTCACGGGTGAGAAAGTGGCAGTGAAAATCTTGGAGAAGAAGCGCATCGTCCAGGCGGCGGACGTGGAGCGAGTAGCTCGTGAGATCAAAATTCTCAAGCGAAATCGACACCAGAACGTGATTCAGCTCTACGAAGTGATCGACTCGCCCGACAGCATCTTCCTGATCATGGAACATGTAGACGGTGGAGAAATGTTCGAGTACATCGTCGCGCACCACCGCATTCGTGAGCCTGAAGCTGCGTTTCTCTTTCGACAGATCGTGGATGGACTCGCCTACTTGCACTCGAACGAAATTACCCACCGAGACCTGAAACCTGAGAACTTGTTGCTCCAGTCCAACCGCAGTCACAGTCACCGACAGCAGCAACAACCTGCAACCCCTTCGACACTTTTGGTGAAGATTGTGGACTTTGGTCTCAGTAACATACACGACGGTGGTCGACTGCTGCGCACTGCCTGTGGTTCACCGTGCTACGCCGCTCCTGAAATGATCCAGGGCAGGATGTATCATGGCCCTATCGCTGACATGTGGAGTTTGGGCGTTGTTCTCTTCGCTATGGTCTGTGGATTTCTCCCGTTCGAGGATAGCAATACGAACCTGCTCTACAAGAAGATTCTGAGCGCGAACTACAAGATGCCGACCTTCCTGTCGGCAAACGCCCAGGACCTGATCCGTCGCATTCTCGAGACGGACCCGGAGAAGCGCTACACGGTAGATAAAATCCGCCAGCATCCGTGGCTTTCTGGTGTGCGGACCCCCGAATTGTCCGGCTATGATGTGGGCGAAGGTGTAAGGACTGATGAAATTAAGGCACGACATGAACTTGTTTTGAATCAGCTGGAATCGTTGGGTCTACCTAGGGAGGAGGTGCAGTCGGCGCTGTCGAAGAAGGCGTACAATCGATTCACGGCGTCTTACTACCTGCTCGACGGCAAGCTCCAGCGCATTATGAGAAATCGTATCATACCAATACCCGCGTCGGGTAACAGCCCCGGCTCCTTGATCGACCGCCCCGTTCGTCGCGAGAGCAACACTAACAACGAAGGTAAGCACCAGGACTCCGTGGTGAGATCTGGAGGTAGTGATGCTCGCATCACCGGGTCGGATTCTACTGCTGGATCCGGGAAAAGTATCGAGATCACTGGACCTCCTCACCGGCAGAACTCTGGTTCACGGGCCATTCATGAAAGCCCCCGACGGAAATCAAACCCTCACCACCACCCGTCGCATCCGCAGCAACATGGAGAGAGTCCGTACGCTCGGCGTGCAGTCACACCGTCCAATGTTGCGTCTCCGCGACAGAGCGTCCATCATGGAGATGGGTCTGCAGTGCCACAGCGACCAAGCTCAGTACGTGGCGGACGAAACCTGGTGATGATCAACAATGGGGCTCCTGCAGCAGGCTTTTTACCGGTGGCTCCCAATCCACCCCGTGACCCTCGTCACTCAGGCATACTCACAGCTAGGAAGCCGCAAGGCAACACCCGCGTGACTATCAGCAATGGCATGGTAGCTCTTCGCCCTCTAGCCCAGCCAGTCCATCCACCAAGACGAGAGCTACCACCGTCCACCCCGCAGTCAGCTACGCGTCGGCATTCTTCGGAGGTCCCTCATGTAGCCCCACCATTCCATCCTGTCCACGACCCCACACCCGCTCACATGGCTCCAGTGGTGGAGCTACCTCCACGCAACTCAATCACGTCGGCAAATGGTGGCGTGGTCATTCGACGACGTCCACAAGGCCCTGCACCTCCACCGCATTCCGCTCATACACACAGTCCTCATCAACCCCCCGCGACAGCAACTTCTGTCGCTACTCCTGCTGCAGTGGTCTCCCCTGTTCATGCTGCACCCGTCTCGAAATCAGACGACACTCGGTCACCGCAGCGAATATGCAGCTAACCCATAGACGCCAGAAAAAGCAAATTCCACATGTTTCAAAAGGTTTTGTGCCAGAGTTTGACGTTAGATTGGAAGTATCTTGGCGAGGTAAATCTGCACTGCTGCGAGGCTCACGATCAAAAGGATGATGCTGCATGATAACTACAAACAACTTGAAAAGTAGTAGTGCTTGGGATTAGTTTAGATCCTCCACGTTCAATTTGGGTTTCCAAGTACCCCACAGCAATAATTCGGGGGACCAGATCCTGCCCAGTTGTCGGGAAAGCTTTAGAATATCGATTAGGCTCTTTTTGAAAAATATTTGCACAGCTTTTTTTCTGTGCTCGCTGACGTAGTTAGGAAATGTCATTTTGCCATCAGCGTTGTTCACTGACGATGTCCTTTTTCGAGCAGCATTACCCGGCCGAATCTAGTCTTTGGATGTTCGAAGCTTGACGGTGGATCCCGATATCATGGTGCTGCTGACGAGTAGTGTCAGGAGCAGGACGGGATAGGTAAACGTATAGTTGGCTGCCACCTGAAGTCTGTTGTCAGCAAATTTTGAAGTGACGAGGCCAAAAATGCAGCAGTGTACATACAGTTCTGCACCTCTAATTCGACAGGGTGAACTATATTAAACTACCGACGAAAAAACACACGCGTAATACTGTCATTAATTATTGAAGATGCAGATATATAGTACTGGCGCACGGTGGTGCCTCAACTTCACGTCAAGATCATGAAGATCAAATTGAAGTGGCAGAATCGCCGCGATCCGATTGGTCCACAGCTTCACGCATGTGTACCACACAAAGTGAACCCATTTTGCAATTGTGACACGATTGCGCGCGTCCCGCAGTGAATGATGCTTCGCCGCCTCTGCTCGCGATCCCCATCGCTCTTCGTCTGGGGCTCCGCGGGCCTCGCGCTCGCTGCCGCCGCTTCAGCCGCTTCTTCCCTCGATGACTCCAAAGTTGCGCGCTCAGAGGCGCTCCGCCGGCCGCAGGGCAAGCCCATGATGTTCGTGCGAGACCCCGTGGACTTCGCCCGTAAGTGGAAGAAATTCTCCACCGACTGCCTCGACAAGCTCGTGGTCATCGCCGACTTCGACTACACGCTCACACTCGCGTACAAACCTACGGGTTCGTGGGACAAAAAATACGATTTAGTTATTATTTTTCTAGTTAGCTAAACGTAGATTGTATATATTTTACCATTTTTGTTGTTTTTGGTGCCAGACGACCAAGCTCTTAGCTCCCACCGCCTGTTGATGGAGAGTGAAGCGCTCGGTCCGGACGCAGAAGATGTGGCGCGAGAGATTTTTGAGAAATATTACCCAATTGAGCAGTCGGCTACGCTCACGATGGAAGAGAAACTTCCCTTTATGATCGAGTGGTGGACCAAGACGCACGAACGCATGATTGAGCACGGCGTGACCAAGACCGCAGTCAAAAAGGCGGTGGACGAGAGTGACCTCACGCTTCGCGAGGGGTTCATGGAGATTTTCGATCTCTTGGCGCGTGGGAACGTGCCTACGCTCATTTTCTCGGCGGGTTTGTATGATGTCATTCACGCCGTGCTCGACAAGGAGTATGGGAAAACGGAGGCCAAGACTCCGCCGGGAAATGTGCACGTGATTTCCAACATGATGCGGTTTGACGAGAGCGACAAGGTCGTCGGATTTGACGGAACGGTGGGGCTTTTATTTTTAGTTTTGGATTGATTCGACAGCTGACAATTGTATCTGTACTATATTTCGTGCAGCTTATTCACAGTTTGAACAAGAATGCGAGTGCGCTAGTGGAGACGGACTTCTGGAAGCAGTGTCAGCTGGAAAAGCGACACAACATCCTGCTGCTGGGCGATTCCTTGGGAGATGCCAACATGGCGAATGGCCTGGACTTCAAGGAGGACGAGATTGTGCGCATCGGCTTCCTGAACGACGGTGCCGAGGAGAAGTTAGATTTGTATCTGCAGCGTTTTGATGTCGTGCTTACGAATGATTCGAGTTTGCTACCGCTTGAACTCCTGTTGCATCAGATTCAGCAGTGACCAAAGCGAACAGGTATGTATGCACTAGAGATGCTTTAAAAAGCTTGGTGAATGGCAAGACTGACCCTTTTCAGTAGCTTTAGTTTCGATCAGCTGAACAGCTTTATGTAGCATCAGTTGAACGAGAGTGAAAAAAAATCGATCGGGGTTGGAGAAGCAATATCGTGGATTCTTAATCATTGCGTCCATCTGTCGACTACATGTATGTAGCGCTTTCGTCTTGTCAATTTGCATAACGCTGGTTGATTTTCTCTGAACTGTACTTTATTACGAGCATTTTCAACGCCGTTGAAAATGCTGGCGTTGATTCAACGCCAGCTGCGCCAAATTCTACTGGGGTTTCGACGCAACCTTCTTGAGCATCCTGAATATTTTGACACTCGATGCATGGATGAGAAGTTGCTACCTTGTTGCTTCTCGGCATATATTCACGCACAACCAAGGTTCACGGGTGAGAAAGCTAGAATTCGTTCTCGAAGCGACCCACCCACCATTAGTAGTTTGCAAGCACCATGCGCAGCAGCCAACGCGATGTGAATCTAAGCGATAGTGCGGAAATTCCGTCGAGGCATTCTAACGTTGTAACTTATTATCAAGTGTGAACCCCATGGTGAGCGCAATTTCGACGTGTTTTGTGGTGAACTTCACCTGTCATGATCTCAAGATTTCTGGCAAAAGCAACGAAGTGCAGACCGAGCGGGGAAAATCGACCGCAACTCAGCGGTAAAAATTCAATTCTTGCATTGTCCAACTCTCGAGAAACCCGTTTTCATGATTTTAGTCGATTGCGTGAAATCCAGATGTACAATTCTACAATAATGGAAACGGGGCCCACGCAGCCCTCACGCATCACCCTGAGCTGATAGAATTGTCTGTGGTTCGAGTCAAACGATGGAAGGTCTTCTACCACTTGGCTTTCAGTTATCCGCCTTCCTACTTCAGCTCTCATTTTGCGGAAAAAAAAAGAAACTTGCAGGTTTTACCCTTCGATCTTGACACTAAATGGCACACCACATCCAATCTTTACATCGAAAACAGTCAACAGGAAGTGGCATCACCAGTATTAGCACGCTTGTAGCCCTATTACTTGACACTGGTAGGCAATCCAATCACTGAGTTTTCGCCCAAGCTTTTCGAGGTCACATACCTGACCCTCGATCGCACAAACGCGCGTGAATTACCACGAGCCTTCCGCAGCCTATTGTCGGTCCAGCTTCTGTGTCTCCCTCTCTCTGATAACAACATTTACTAATATAAAGTAATTCTTTTGGTCGTGGATAGATCCATTGGTCGAATCGATGCTAGACACCTTGCCGGCGATAGCTGGTGGTGGTTCTCCGTACTGCACCGATCTCGAGAAAATCATGAGCGGGATCTGAATAGCTTCAGCGTGCCATTTCAAGAAGAACACTCATGAACTCATCAAATGAACATTGGGACATATTGCGTCAAGCCGTCGATTGTTCGCTAACATCTTGGAAAACCCGATTTCCCTCGAATTGTGGGATGAAATGTTTACATAATGCAACAGAGTTAGAACGCTGTGACCGATTTATAAAGCCCCAAACGCGAATTCTTACCCTCAGTTTCAAGCAAAAAAGGCAGCACAATAATTCCAAAAAAACGCTACTCCATGTGTACTGAGAATAGAATTCAAACAACGCAAGCCCGACCACACGCATCATTGCGATCCTACTTCAGTAATAGGCATTATGACTGAGACTGCTGGAGGAGTCGTATCACCAGGCTTCTATTGACCACCAGTTACTTCTTCTCTGGTGAAATTGTAATCACAGTAGCGAGGAGCCCTGCGGGGTGCACTGCTAAAATACTATGAAGCTCTTTGTCTAATAATACGAATATTTATCCCTTACAACGTAGTTGAAGCCTTTTCACCCTGCTCCAAGTACGGAAGACTTCACCAGATCCGGTTTTATCAGACTCTGTATCACTTTGCCCAACAATCTTCTCATATGAGGCGAGCTTGTTAAATACTCGCGAAAGCCGCTGCGCCAATAGCTGCGACGGATATTCGACCAAGTAGTACGATACCGTCGCCAGCAAGATCACCAGACCGAATACCTCAAACGTCTTGTCATAGTAGTTCGTCTCTTCCTTGATCGGCGGAGTGAATATCACGAATACGTGCAGCAAATACACGGAGAAGCTTATCTTGCCCAAGTAGCGGAGCACGACCCACTCGAAGATCAACGCCACAGTCGACGGCTGAATCATCTCGATGACAATGATGAGCGACAACTTGACGCTCGTGAATGGCATGAAGTAGTGCTGTGAAGGCTCCAGCGGCATTCCCAGCCAGTTGAAGAACAGTCCTCGGAAGACGACGCTGAGGTAGGCTGCAATCAGGACGGATTCAACCACTCGGAGTCCAATGACGTGTAGCGTGCCAAACTTAAACCCCGTGCTCTTGATCCACGCCTCCAACTTGACGAAGATCACGGCAGCCATGGAACCCGCGAGGAAAGTCGGAAGGTGTTTGCTTAACGGCTGCCGATAGTAGTTGTCCCGTGTTGTATACAGTCCTTCGTGAATGACCCAGACGTACAGCGGAATGAACGATACCCACCAGAAGCGACGCATCTTGAGCACCGCCAGAACGAATGCGGGTAGGATGAAGTAGTACGAGATCTCCAGGGGCAACGTCCACATGAGGTAGTGTCGGTGCTCTGGGTGGAAAGTGAGCGTCTGGAACAGGTTGAAATCTTCGGGTTGCTTTACGAGGTAGTATCGTTTCTTGTACTCGAACGGCAGAAGCCACAGTGTGATCGCCACCAGTGCAAACAGCGGGTACACGCGGAAGAATCGCTTGGAGAAGTAGTCGGCCAGCGTCCACCCCCACTTGCGGTAGGACGCTTGCTCTGCGCTGAGCTTGATGCTTTTCTTCATGAAGATCATGGTCAGCAGAAACGACGACAGCACGAAGAAGGCGTCGACACCGACGGCTCCCATGTAGACGTCGTGCATGTAACCTGAGTGTTGAGTGACGACAAAGACGACTGCGGCTCCACGAACACCGTCGAGGAACAGGATCTTCGCTACCGGTGACGAAAGCTTCGTGGTCGAGTTTGAAATATCCTGCGTTGGTTTAGGGACCGTCACGTCGGAGGTTGCATGGCGTTCGCGCGGGTCATTGTCATTTTCATTGTTTTGTATAACCTGAACTCGCAGCTCGCTGTCAGATTCCTGCATTTGGGTGGTTGTCTGATCGGGACCCAGCAAGTTGAGGAGTGATTTCCGACAATCTGGAGCCCAGGTTGTCGGTAATCACTCCTGGCTGGACGTCACTTTTAAGTGTGATTAAAATCAAAGATGCGCGTACAGTCTCGACGAGAGGGGGTGAAAGGGGCCAATGGAGGCGAGCGATTGCGAGGTCGCGTAGCCGTTGCAAACCCGCACAGTATTTGCGTAGGCGGGCCCAGCGCCAAGCACTTCAGCGAGCCGAGCACTGTGCTCACGACATGAGAGAGAATCGTTTTACTTGCAGGAGCGCAGCGAAGCAAAGTCAATACCATTGTGCCATCCGTCCCAATCTTAGTTGTATTTTGCAAATCGAGCTGGATATGTTTTTTGTATACTTGTATACAGTATACCGTATTATACGGTCCGTAAGTATACAGTATGATACCTGAGACTGTATGTATCCTCTCTAGAATGCGTGGCGACACGATTAACGTCGAAACGGCTGAAGGGCTCCTGGTCTAGTGCATCTGCTCGTAGCGCATCTGCTCGTAGCGCATCTGCTCGTAGCGCGTACAGTAGTTCAATGGCCTGGACAGAGGCAGTCGTACACTGTAGGTATACACCGGCACTCGTGGACCATCTGTGAGAAGAACATTCTCATATTACATGTATGAGAGAGGAAAACCTCCACATGCGACAACTTCACAACTCACAGCCGTATGGTGGTCGTGCATACATAAGCCCCTACCTTCCCTAAAGAGTATCAGAACAAACGTAACCGCTCTCTCCATGTGTTAGTTTTAATGAAAAACAACAACATACGAATTGCACTGCCCATTGATGAGTTCACGTTTTCACCAGGGCAGATGGACCCTTGTTATGGTTCATCAATAGACCCACGGAGGATCTAGCTGTGTCAAGCTCGTCCGAGTCAGTATCACCTTCGTTAGGAATCCTTTGGTGCTCCCAAGCTGCTTGTTCAGCGAACCCACGAGCAAGTCGCTGCGCCAATAGCTGCGACGGATACTCAATCAGGTAGTGCGACACTGTAGCCAGCAGAACCACCAACCCGAACACTGCAAACATCTTGTCGTAGTAGTTCGTCTGCTCCTGGATCGGCGGCGTGAAAACCACGAATACGTGCAACAAATACACGGAGAAACTGATCTTGCCCAAGTACCGAAGACCCGCCCACTCAAAGAACAACGACACGCTGGACCGCTGGATCATCTCGACCACGAAAAGCAGCGACACATTGACACTAGTGAACGGCATGCTGTACCTGGTCGGACGCGGCAAAGGCATCCCCAACCAGTTGATGAACAGCCCGCGGAAGACAACGCTGAGGTAGACTGCAATCAAGGCGGTTTGTACCACTCGAAGTCCAACGATACGTAGCGTGCCGAACTTGAAGCCAGTGCTCTTGACCCACGCCTCCAACTTGACGAAGATCACGGCGGCCATGGAGCCTGCGATGAATGTGGGCAGGTGTTTGCTCAAGGGCTGGCGGTGGAAGTTGTCTCGAACAGTGTACAGCCCCTCGTGAATGACCCAGGCGTACAACGGGATGAACGATACCCACCAGAAGCGACCCAACTTGAGTACGACTAGCACGAATCCGGGCAGGACGAAGTAGTACGCGATCTCCAGAGGAAGCGTCCACAGGATGTAGTGCCGATGTTCCGGGTGGAAGGTGAGCGTCTGGAACAGGTTGAAGTCCTCGGGCTTTGTGATCCGGTAGTACCGGTTCTTGTACTCGAACGGCATAAGCCACAACGCAATCGACAGCAACGCGAACAGCGGGTACACTCGCAAGAACCGCTTGGAGAAGTAGTCAGCCAGCGTCCACCCCCACTTGCGGTAAGACGCTTGCTCCTCGAAGAGCTTGATGCTTTTCTTCATGAAGATCGTGGTCAGAAGAAATGATGAGAGCACGAAGAAGGCGTCGACGCCGACGGCGCCCATGAAGAGGTCGCGCATGTAACCTGCATGCTCCGTGACGACAAAGACAACAGCAGCCCCTCGTACGCCGTCGAGAAATAAAATTTTTGTGGTAGCTACTGAAAGCTGCGAGATATCGTGGGTTGCTGGTGAGACTACACACACCACCTCAGATTTAGGATGGCGTTGGCGTGGATCATCTCCTTTGGTCTGGATTCGCAGCTCAGTGTCGGATTCCTGCATTGGGCTGAATAGTTCTTGGTCGGGACTCGGCAAATTGAGGAGTGGGTTTTTAGGCTGCTGGATATGTCGATTTTCGTGGGGATACAGTTCATCGTATCACAGAATCAAGTGCGATTCCAATTCTGTACTAAAGGGACTACACGTCTACCGCCGAAGAAAACTTTCCTGTGCGAATGAGCCTCCTTGTATCCTATATAAGCGGCTCCAAGTAGTTAATGCTCTTATGCTCGTTTGTCCGATGACCAGTAACTCAGACTTGACTTGATTTCTACAGTACAGTGTAGTGTCATGATGATGCGTTCTCCAGAGGTCCATTCAGAATCAAGGCGAAACTTGGCGTACATGTACTACACATCCTTTGACCATGCAAGACCGTACTAATGCAAAATTCAGTTCGATTTCATATGTACATGTACATCTTCCTGCCCGCTCACACCGCCGCAGCAACACCCTCTTTTTCTAGAAGCATGGTTGAAGACTTCTCCGTCCCAGCTTCGTCGGACGAGTCGGTGTCACTTTCCTCAGGAATCTTTTCGTGCTCGCGGGCTGCTCGCTCACCGAACACGCGTGAGAGCCGCTGCGCCAACAGCTGCGACGGATACTCAATCAAGTAATACGACGCCGTCGCCAACATGATCACCAGACCGAAGATCAAAAACGTCTTGTCGTAGTAGTTCGTCTGCTGCTTGACCGATGGGGTGAAAATGACGAACACGTGCAGCAGGTAAACAGAAAAGCTGATCTTGCCGAGGTACCGGAGCACGACCCACTCGAAGATCAACGCCACAGTCGACGGCTGAATCATCTCGATGACAATGATGAGCGACAACTTGACGCTCGTGAATGGCATGAAGTAGAATTGTGACGGCTCCAGCGGCATTCCCAACCAGTTGAAGAACAGTCCTCGGAAGACGACGCTGAGATAAGCTGCAATCAGGACGGCTTCTACCACTCGGAGTCCAATGACATGCAACATGCCAAACTTGAACCCTGTGCTCTTGATCCACGCCTCCAACTTAACGAAAAGCACGGCGGCCATGGAACCCGCGAGGAACGTCGGGAGGTGCTGGCTCAGCGGCTGGCGATAGAAATTGCTTCGAGTATTGTACAGTCCTTCGTGGACGACCCAGACGTACAGCAGGACGAACGATACCCACCAGAAGCGACGCATCTTGAGCACCGCCAGAACGAATGCGGGTAGGATGAAGTAGTACGAGATCTCCAGGGGCAACGTCCACATGAGGTAGTGTCGGTGCTCTGGGTGGAAAGTGAGCGTCTGGAACAGGTTGAAATCTTCGGGTTGCTTTACGAGGTAGTATCGTTTCTTGTACTCGAACGGCAGAAGCCACAGTGTGATCGCCACCAGTGCAAACAGCGGGTACACGCGGAAGAATCGCTTGGAGAAGTAGTCGGCCAGCGTCCACCCCCACTTGCGGTAGGACGCTTGCTCTGCGCTGAGCTTGATGCTTTTCTTCATGAAGATCATGGTCAGCAGAAACGACGACAGCACGAAGAAGGCGTCGACACCGACGGCTCCCATGTAGACGTCGTGCATGTATCCTGAGTGTTGAGTGACGACAAAGACGACTGCGGCTCCACGAACACCGTCGAGAAACAGGATCTTCGCTACCGGCGACGAAGATTGTCGAGCGGGAGGGTTCCGTGAGAAACCTTGATTTGCTTCGGTGATCTTCGAGTCGTCCTTTGCACGAACCAATTCATTCTGGTGTGTACCCCCACGCTCATCCGCTTGGACATTTATTGCGGTGTCTGGTTTTTGCCGAAGCATTCTAATGCGTCGTGCTGGAAGCTCAGTCCAATGTTGCTCGAGTCAAAAACCTAAAATGAGTTGTCTGCGTCGATGTCGCAAAAGCTACAAGCCGCGGCGGGTTACCCCCACCGTGGGTACATGAAAAAAGCGCAATCTTCAAACACTTGTCGACCAAGGAAAACATGAGGGATGGTCACTTGACTGTACATGTACCAAAATAATCAAAGCGCAACCACCCGCTGCTTTCCCGCCTGCAGTCTGCTTGTTAGTAACTAGCCAAGTGCCGCAGCTGCGCGGCAGCAGCGAGGCCGCTCGCCCGCGGCCTCGCTGCACTACTCGCCGTACTGAGTTAGTAATCGAGGCCGCCTTCGCTACAAAAGACAATAAGTAAGTAAAAAAAAGGCCTCGGTCAAAGCCGTTTTTACAATCTGGATGGATTGTTAGTGGCCAGTTTTTTGTTTAACCATACTGAAATGAAGTTGTTTTTGCGTGCTATTTTTCCGGAACAACCAAAAGAGTGGTACCGTGCTATAATAACGGAACGGAGTGGTACCAGCTTGCTTGGTCTTTCCCTGTACCATATTGCCGTATCATAAAAGTGAGCCAGTGGCGTCGCGCGGCTTGGTCTGTTGTACTGTAGGCTCAGTACAGTATTAATACATGGTACATTTGGAACCGCTAACAACGAGACATTTTCCTGATGTCTGTGCGGAAGATTGGCTTATCGATGGCTCATGGTCACCATGATGGTGAGGCATCGATAAGCCTCACGGAGCACTGTATATGTACATGTAGCAAACTGTTGACGGCACCGCCCTCACGCAATCCTCGATTGCCTGCCTTTTCCAGAGGAATACAGTACCATTGCAAGAAGTCTTCTGAAGACAACTTGTGATTTTAGCCGTCGCTGTGTACAGTACCGGTATACATGTATACACTTCATCAATGATTCACGATAATAACTGTACCTGGTATACATGTACATTTTCCCAAAATCCAATTTTTTATGGAAGTGGTAAAAGTGACCGCAACGTAATTAAGAATAAAATACCAACGACGAATAAATTTCCCTACATTTGAAGCGGGCTTTTTGCAAAAAGGGGAGCCCTCAGCAAGCTGCTTGCATTTTGAACTTTTACTTGGAAAAAGCTGAGCTGTCCCAATTTAATTTTGCAGAAATATTCTCTGAAATTTATTTCAGAGCTAAGGGGACGTCCTTTTCTTCAGAACACTATGACCTGGTAATTTATGAGTGATAGGTGATATTCGATTATAGAGGGTTAATACAAAATCATGTAAGTACTCTACAGTTACTTCCATAAATAATAGTACCATCTGAATATGATAAATTACTGGGATGTTGCTTGTAACGTCCACCTCGTCTAGGTACGAAATATGGAGGTTGCGCGAAGGGATCATCTCGATCGTGGGGTGACATCGAAATAACCATTTTTTTAGAGAGGTTTCGCAACTTTCCCACTCCCATTCCCACACACATTGATAAAATCTAAGAGGTATCCACATTGGATTTGGTTTCAAATCGGTGGGAACAGGTCTTGTTTCCCGTATACTCGCCAAATCTACGGACAAACTTTCCATTCCCACACACGAGAACCTCCAATAGGGTATGGGTCGAGTTCGGAGATTTTATGTGGGAATGGGAATGGGCCACACTGCGAAACCTCTCTATTAAAAGTCATTGACGTGCTCGAGACATATAACAAGAAACCGCACATCACGAGTACTTCTTAAATACGTACGAGTACCCTATACGTGTAGCCATATTAAATGCGTAGACTATAGATTAATCAGTTTTTAGTTTTACTGAGATAACAAGTACCTTTGTCCAGGATATCCATCCGTTTGTCGCCGCTATCCAACTCTTATGTCACTCGACGGTACTGGTAAGGTTGGCTACTACGCAGCCGACACGGCATTAATTCGTTCGCGTGGTGCGTTCTTCCCCCTAAGTGCATTTAAAACTGGTTTGGGACTATACTTGCATTTGAAGTACATGTGACAGGCACGATGACCAAAGACCAGATGCTCCTCTTGGTCAATGGTCAGTGAACACGAATCAAATCTCATCAATGCGGTAAGTTGAGTTTTATTATCGTCGAACGAATAACCGTTTTCAAAAACGTTTTAATGTACGATGAAATGTTAAACCACTGACGATGATAGAGAAAGAAATGGATAGATAAATGGAATTTGTCGTGCAGAATGCTCGAAGTGTCGTGTAGAAACGTTTCTACCCAGTTTCTATGTCAGAGCGGCATTTTAGAAACCGCATTGTCAGTCGCGATGGAGGATCTGGATGCACGTGTCGAGGAAATGCTGGCGAACACTACATCAAAGAGCACCAAATACGTTTATCTACGAGCGCTGATCAAGTTTGTAGAGTGGCTGTACACCAACACGGATGCTGATCAACACGAGACGTTGTTTACAAGTGACTTTCGGAGCCTGGGCTCGATTGGTGGAGACAGTATTGCAAAGTGGTTGTCTGGAGTACCTCTCGTAAGTCCTTTGGATCTTGATGTCCTATCCACCCAAGACTGCCTGCGCTACCTGACATCAATGGAGAAGCGTGGCGTGACGGGGAAGTCTACTTTTGGTAACGTTCGGTCAGCTATTGTGTACCTTTATACAACGACGGAGCACTCGTGACCAAGAGACTTTGACTCTCAGATGAAGCGATATTTCAAGGGACTGCACCACACAGTGACTCAAACCGCTCAGAACAAAAACGAACGGCTTCGTGAACGAAAGGGGCCTTTTACGTTTTCGATGTTAAGGGCGGTTGCCAAAACTATGCTGCGATCTTAAAAAAAAAACATGCATTTGGGCACTCTTTCCGATTAATTTGTTGGAACCTTATGTGTCGTGCAAAAAATGCTGAGTCGATTCGGCATGCACATCTAGCGTGGCAAGAGGACTCAATTGTAATTGTTTTCGCCCAAGACGGAAGCCGCCCGATAGACCCCCGACACGTATATGCAAATCCAGTAATGCCAGAGAATTGTCCTGTGTTGGCTCTTGGGATTTATTTTGCTGTATTTGGGTTTGATAGCGATGGAAAACCTTTTCCTGGAGGAGATCAGTACAGTCGCTTTCTCGAAGTACTAAAGAATGTTCTTGAGGGGGATTGTATGCAACAAGTGTTGACTGAGTTTGGGATGACCACTGCTGACTACGGAACCCATTCTGCGCGAAAAGGGGCTTCGACGTATGTGAGTGGCTGCTCTACTTCAGGTCCATCAGCTGCATCTATTTATTTACGGGCCGGATGGACTCTTCCTGGTGTTCAAGACAAATATGTGAGGTATGAGGCCGCTGGCGGTATGGTAGTGGGGCGATATGTTGCTGGCCTTCCATTTGATTCCCCTAATTTTTGCTATTCTCCCACCTTTTTCGCGACTCAAAGCGGTGATGAGAATGCAAGGCTCGAACTTCAGCAACATCTCACCTCCGCTATGGCAATTATTTTCCCAGGAGTGCCAGCGAGCTTGAGAATGATTTGTCAGTTTGGTCTCGCTTCCATGTTGTACCATCAGCAATTTTTACTGCGCGAGTTGCCTCAGAATCATATACTTTTCACTACGCAACTATTTGCTACTCGCAACCAGCCACAGCTGGAGTGGCTGCGACGGCATGTTGTGTGTCGTAACTTTGAACCAGACGATTGCATTTGTCCGACGGGTATTCCTCCTCACGTTGGTATAATGGCCACACTATCACAATATAAGGCTGAAATTGACGAAATGAAACAAGGACTTGCACAACAGTTCGAGCGTACCCTTAAACGCCATATTCACGGATCGGTGATGACTATGGAGGCTATGGAGGCGGCATTTGCAGCAGTCCTTTCTCGCTCTGGTATTTGACACAGTCGCTCAGTGGATCTGGTCGGTGAAATTGACCGCGCCGTCTCTAAAGTTACGCCCCCTCTTCAGCTTCAGCATTGGGGAGGTAGCTTTCATCGAGTTCCTGAGGGATTCGTACTTCCAGCAGGAACGCTTCGCGTAATCTGGCAGCACTGGTGTGCAGGAGAGCCACCTTTGCGGCTACTGACTAAGCATGATATGTCAACAAGAGCAAAGAAGGTTCGTCTTGCGGAACTACAGCGGCTGATGCGTACAGTTGAAACTCTTCTCTCTCAAGAGGAGATCCGAAGAGCAGATAGTTCCATTGAATCTGCAGGTCTTTTATTCGCCCAGATAAGGAAACGGTTGCCATTCTCGTCTTCTACTGGGAAGGGGAGAGAACGGAGGCTGGACCAGTTGTCATGGAAGTCATTAGCCAGGGAGTTAAAAATTCAAAGTGCTAGCTGAGTAAATGGATTCGTGGTTTCTATCGGTCCGACAGCTGTCTAAATAATTCTTGCAAACTGCACGACGTTTTCCAGTGAATGATTGTATGTTAGGGATTTGACTTGATTTTTGTATGCGTGCCATTTTTGCATTCCGAGAAAACGTCGTTCAGTCTGCACGGAGAAATCCATACAAAAGACAAGATTTACACGACATTTTCCTGAGGAGTAGTATCGTGGACAGCAATACAGTAGCCCACCGCTGTCCCACAACTTCTCAAATTTCAGAGCTTCTTCGTGCGAAGCGCGACTTTGTTATAAATCATGTGGAGATATGCATGTATCATTGTCAGCTCTGTCTACTTGAAGATTGCATTCGACAAATTGTTTCCACCTCGACCAGCGAGAATCATCTAAATGCATTTATGTTTTCCGCGCCGGAGAAATGCTCCATCGACACCTGCAACACGCTGGCCATGAGTGTTATACAATGCGGCGTAAGGGTGCGAAATGAAAACTCGAACAAACTCTCCTTCTGTATTGAACTCGCAATCTGCTATGGAGGTCGCTATCAAAGAATGCAGCTTGCAAAGCTGTCGTCTATTGATCCATACAGTATGCTCGCATAGCCGCTGGGTACATGCTTTTTGAGTGGGAAAGCACATGCCCTCAGCGATCATGTCTTGCGTGGGTTGAGAGAGAAGTTAGTGTCATGCTCTTTAACGACTGAGATGGGTCGATATTATCGACCCATCTCAGTATTATGAGAGCAGCATAGAATAGCAAAACCAAGTTGGGACAGCTCCGCTTTTTGCAAGTAAAAGTTCAAAATGCAAGCAACTTGCTGAGGGCTCCGCTTTTAGCAAAAAGCCCCATATGAAGCAGCTTAAAAATAAGCTGCTTCAAACGTAGGAAAATTAGGAACACCCCCTCCCCACAGCCTTTCATATAGTAATCACCCCGATCAACACGAGCATGGCTAGTTTTGCGTCATCGCGTTTCAGCACGGAGGCTGCCAGCAGATTTGAACGGCCCCGAAGCTCATTCCCCTGCTGCTACTTCTGTATATGCGCCTCGTATGGAGCAGCGCTTCTATGCAAGCTGAGAAGAGTTCTTTGCAGCTTTGCTGAGTATCACTCTCCCGCCTAGGCATGAAATGGCAAACGCAACCTTCGACAACGGGTCGATGATACGTCGAGCCGTAATGGCAGTGTCGACCTCGTCAAGCCAACGGAGGAGATGTCCCTTCTCTCTTCCAAAGTAGCTATTGACGTGGATTTTCAATGACTCCATGCGCGGTGTGGCCGAAGGCGACACCGAAGCTCGATCAGTGGTCTCATGCTGCTCCTTCGGGTTTGTCTGTTGGTGAAAGCGTGCACAACAACGTCGCTACTCTCCGATGACCGTCGACAGTCGTTGGAGGGCCTCCCACTCTGGGTCTGACAGGTGGGGACAGTCTCCGCGTGCAACATGTGTTGCCGACGTGTTCGGGCTACCCATGGACATGTTAGTATCCACGGGCAGGTTCTCAGCCCCGCGTTCGTATTCCATGCGAACGTGTCGTTAGCCGGTATTGGACGGACTACAAAGCGCTACCAGGTGAAATGAGTCTACTTAGACCCAATACTTTAGCTTACACGTGTGCGGACGTGTATGAGGCCAATTAGCTAAGATCCCTAGTTATCGACGCAGCCAAGATACGCTTTATCGTTTTCTTGGCTGCAACATGGATGTGGCCAAACACTAAACTTGCTTGTGTAGCAGGTTTAACCATTGCACGAAAAGAACGATCTTGACCGTCTGCAAAACTTCTGAAGTGCGGGACTAACGCTAGAAGTGGAGCACAAACGCAAAAAAACGAGACCACAACTACACATACGAAGACAAGTTGTAGTGCCATTGACATAGGAAATCGAATATTCTTAACGCAAAGTAGGCCACTCCTCAGACACAAGATACAATGTGAGGGTCGCTTACATTGCCATTAAGGCTCTACACAAGTCCCGGAAACGAAAAACTGCATCGTGGCCTCAGATTTCCTTCCAACTGATAAGGCAGAGTAAGCAAAGGGGTATTCCGCGTGCAGTACGCGCTCCTGCACTTGTTCATGGTCGTATAGCTCGTGTTGGCCTCTTCACATGCACACAACGAAGGTAACGCCAACTGGCAGCAGAGGACTCAACTGACGTCCCCGCGCCGGAGCCACTCGCGCGGCCCGTACTTACATTACCACTCTTGAGCAGTATGTAGATGCTAGCTGCTGCTTGGTCGCCGCGTCCTGCTGCCCTTGCTCACGAAGATCTCAAGACCGAGCCGACGACTGACACTGAGTAGTCGCCTCCGTTGGATATTAGTGATGTGTCAGTTGTGTACGCGGAGTTGAAGTTCTTTTCCTTGTCGTCCGTCACTGGGTACTGATGGTTGGTCCTCGCCGAGTCCGTCACTAGATCACTCGTGTGATGAATTGTCCACAGACGTCCGCTACCTGGTCACCTACTTACTTCGCAGTTCTCCAAAAATGCAAGCCTCCAGAAAAAGAAGGACAACAATTCCGTAGTTGTAGTTGTCGAGCTGTCGGGACATCTGAAACTACTTGAACCGGAATCGCTTCTGGCTTGCCGGTTGGGGGGAGGGGGACAGCGGTAGTAGCGCCGTTTTCAAATAGGTTTTGAAGGCATTGAAATCTATCTGACGATGTGACCGAACCAAAATCTACTGGTCGCCACGCACTCGGATTTGTGAGTCTGCATACGAGAAGAAAAGATCAGAGTGAGAAATGTACTCTGAACGACGGGTGATCGGAGTCACAGAGCCAGCATGAAAGAGTCCCCACAAACAAGACAACGAGACCAAGACACCCGTGATAGTATATTGGTCTGAATATTTTCCTCCAACCGGAGGTGGTGCGTGAGTCAAAAGGAAAAGTACGATGTGACCGAACCAAAATCTACTGGTCGCCACGCACTCGGATTTGTGAGTCTGCATACGAGAAGAAAAGATCAGAGTGAGAAATGTACTCTGAACGACGGGTGATCGGAGTCACAGAGC
>JAIKVD010000184.1:0-27736 GCA_024679075.1 Phytophthora uliginosa | reverse complement strand
CAGCGTCTCCACATGAGACCCGGCTTGATGATTGGCGGGGCTCCGTTAAAGTCGCGCGTAGTGGTCAGCAACCTCCTGATTACACCACTTTCCGTGCCTGTGATTGGCTGTAGAGTGCGTGGGTAAGCAATCACTTGATGACCCGCCCTTTCGCAGCGACCGTCTGCAACATCCCATCATCCACTTCACTCTGAGCTTCTGAGCTTCCACCGGGCCGGAAACTTGCAATGTCTCCAGGTGTCCATCTCCGCCAAGCTGAGCCTTCCAAGATTTGGCGAACCATCTCTGAGTCCTGTTCGATCTCAGAATGTCCTCTATAGCTAGATCACCTCGAATCCGGGGGGAACTTCTGAGCTGCCAGGAGCTTGGCAGTCATTCTGCCGAACATCCACGAGCTCAGAATGCCACAAGTAGACTCAGGGGTTCTTGCAAAGGGGATTCTCCTCGATCGTGGGAACGCTTGATTCTCGGCTGATGAGCGGGATTCAAGCTCAGCGCCAACAGTAGCCTTGGCGGGACGAGTCAAGCGGTTTCAGGATGTCACACCAACAGCTGACCACTTTTCCACCAATCATAGCTCGTCATGTTGGGTGCGAGAGAGATCCGGCAGCCGAGCCAAGGGGCTCGCCGGCCAAAGTCCGAGCGCGCCTCGTCACAATCGTCCCTTATGAGACCCGAGGTCAACGAGCTCAATCACGACTTGATCTTGGCGCTCATAATTGAGGATGCCATCGATCGCCTCGTCCCGTCCCCCTCGTCGACTTCTGCCAAACCTGTGGGCTGTGATCCCTCATCATTCAGCGTTTTCACCGCCCGAGCAGCGAGAACACCCGCAGCTCCTCCACGCGCCTCCAAGACTTATGGCTGATGGCAGCGCTGCCACCCAGCAGCCTCTCGTTCCTCTCTCAAGTGACGGCGGGCAAGAATCGGCGTCACAAGGCACTCCTGCGGCTCTTGTGGCACCACTCCTGCTTCCTGCGACTTCGGGCGTCGCGCAACGCGACTGCGACGACCAGGGGACCTCGTCAACAAGCATGGGCAGCTCTGCCAGTGCTCCTACGACCTCCGGTGCGCCTCTGCTGACGTCAAGCAGCGTGCCCATCAACTCCACGGACTCCAGCCACGCGAATATCTCGTCAAGTTCGGTGGGGGTTACTCTTTCGCTGCCGGCGGCCACCAGTACGCCACTGGCGGCATCAAGTTCACCCCCACCACCTATGCGAATGCCTGCTGCCCTTTTGCAGCTAGCGGCCGCCGCTGGCGGGGGTTCCACGATTTCGTGCGTTACTGCTACAACGCAGTCGGCTTCTACAGCGCAGTACGCGTCATCGTTGGCACCTCTGACACGGTCGGTGCCCACGTTGGGTGCTGGAACGTTTGGCTTCTACAGCGCAGTACGCGTCATCGTTGGCACCTCTGACACGGTCGGTGCCCACGTTGGGTGCTGGAACGTTTCCTGCCCCCACAGTCGCTCAAGTCCCAGCCTCCATCTTCGACATTCGGCGCGGAGAGACGCTCGTAGGCATGCCGGACGGCCTCGCTCGGTCCGTCCCTGTCCCGTACTTTTCGGTTGGAGAGTTGGCGAGACTGAGTACACTTGGTGGCATTGATGCCGCCACTGAGCTTCTTCAGCCAAACCCTCTTCGCCCAGTCAACTTCTCGGATGCGCACGTTCGCTTGGCTGCGGAGCGCGAAATGCTGTCGTTGGCTCGGTGTTATGACGTGGAAGGATTCGCTTCGCGTGCCATGAACACTGCTCGTCTCCTGCAGCTAACCACCCAGCTCGTCCAAACTTTAGAGGCTCAGCCGACCACCCAAGCTGACGCACGGGCGCTGATCTCCTTACTCAGGTCTGAGTGCGCTGGTTTGGTGGGTGCATTGACCAGGGAACGGAACGAACATGCTCCAACCACCAAACTGCTGGCAGACGAGCGCACTCGTTCTCAGCAGCAAACGGCTATGGCTGCCACGCTGGCTGAGACGAGTGCCCTGAAGTCTGAAGTGGGTGTGCTGAAAGGTGTAGCAGGTCGACTTAGCTCGGAGAAGGTCGACTTACAAGATCGACTCCATACCACAGACACCAGATTTGATGAGCTGCAACGGAAGTACGACACCGCGATCAAACGTGTCGGAGAATTGTAGACTCAGTTGGCGTCGGCTAACGTCTTTTTGCTGGACATGTTGATGGATTTCATCGCTGGTAACGCGACACTGGGAGGTCATTGGAAACGGCTACAGAAGTTGCTGCAGTTTTTCAGAGATGGGTCTCCAGTGCCTTCGGGCTTTCGGACGTCCATTCAGATCTCAGCGCGAGATGAAGACACGGACGACTGTGGTCCATACATACTTCAAGCCACCTCGCGGTCAAGCTCTCAGTCTGCTGACTCTCAGTCTTCCGCTCCACGTACGTCAGGACCAGCTCAGCGGTCGACTCAGTCTCCGGTTCCATCAGCGGTTGCCAAGTCAGCTATTTCGTTTCGCGACAAGCCCGTCCGCCAAGTGCGGCGACTCTCTCTGACTGGATCGCCTTCAAAGGGCAGTCCTAAACGGAGCGCTACAGCGGGTCAATCGGATCAGTCGGAGGCGATTGATTTGACTGGGTCCACGCCTAGTACTCCTCGAGGGCACCGCGTGATGCTCTTGGCTGATCGATTGAAATTGCCGACTCGGCCCAGCGTGTACAAGCCGTTGAAAGTCCGAGCGTTGAAGCAGTCCCAAGACAGGGTGTCTTTATTCTATGCTCAGCGTGCCATTCCAGCTCCATACTCGTGGGATTGGACTCGGGCCGATGTGCGAGAATTTTTGTTCACCGGTTGTTCGTTCTGGGATGCCGTGGCCGAAGTCCAAAAACCACAGATGCTCCATGATCAGTTCGGCAGGCAAGCGTTGATCAACATGCTAGTCTCAGCCACATATTGGCGAACTCTGGATCGGACCCCCTGGATGAGCTACGTCCCTGACGCTTATTATCAAGCTGCTTCGGATGTGCTTCAGGAACCAACGATGACTGAAGTCCCAGAGCCATGGAAGTCTTTGCCTGTCAAACCCGTTCCTGGCTCGCCTGACAGCGGTCTGGAGTGGCTGCATTCTTCGGATGATGAGGAAGATGACGACAAGTTCGACAAGACGTATCGCGCTAAAGCCACCCAGTCCTCCAGCTCATCGTCGACTCGCTCTCAGTCGGGTGCCAGTGGCAAGCGTCCCAGAGGCTCAGGTTTGTCTGGCAAAGGTTCAGCTACTAAAACTGCCAAGACATCGTCTCAGACTTCTGCCAGTGCTATCAGTCGCCCCAAGGCGAAACTACCCGCGCCACTTCCAGACGACGGAGTTAGACCATGGGTTTCCCGAGCTATATGCCGGTTCAGCCACTCCTTCAGCACCTTCATATTCGTTGGTGTCCGATCGAGTACTGGGAGCTAATCCAGACATGTCCATGGGACAACATGTGGAATCGCCGAATCACGTCGCTGGTCTTTTTCAAGTACAGCGATATGTCGTTCGAGATGGCCGAGACGCTCAAGATCATCCTGGACTTCATGAGTCGCTGGCGCCGAGAATACTGGGAACGTTACCACTGGGTGACTCCAGATCCAGACTTCGACTACTATCGCACCCCTGAACTCCGAGCCATCCCAGAGTTGGCGGATCTGTATCAGGACCGGAAGGATCGACACTCGGACTTCGACAACTACCGCAAGTAGATGATGGCTGAAGTGGAGAAGACCCCGGGCTACAACGAGAGGATCTGGTACGAGCCGGGGCTCTGGGTGGTTCCTCAGAACCCATGTTATTGGATAACTCGGGACCCCAAGCTTCGGATCCCTTTGCGAGACCAGCTTACTTCGGTGGACGACTTGGAGCCAGCTCGGACTCAATGGGTCACTCGTCGCTCCGATAACGCGTTCCTGAATTCGGCTCCGGCTTCTCTTGCTAACCAGTTGCTGAGCGACTCCGAGCAAGTCGACAATCTCCTCATCCCGAATCCCAAGTATGATCACGACACTTTGGCGCTGTGTTGGCCGAGGTCAGCAAGAAGAAGAGGAAGTAAGTCTCGGCCGACCCAGTGACGTCTCGTAACAGCACTGCTGCATAACAATACATTTTAATCACTTGATCTTTGAGTCCGTTTTGAATTCCATTTCCTTCTGAAACTTGCCGGCCGTTCTTAACTCTCTCTCATGGCGCGTAGTTCTCATTCCCCTCCCACTCATTGAACTTGTAACACAAACTTATGCATTAACTTTTTCACAAAAGGCCACATAGACACACACGTTTTCTTTTCTTTCGGCTGAATTCACTACTGAGTCTCAGGCTCGGGTAGTTCATCTCCAGCCTGCATAGCTCGAAAACGTGCTTGTGCTTTGGCACTTTGGTTGAAGTCGTAAAGTAGTGCTCCACAATTCAACTGAGACATAGGTAGCCAATCGGGCTCAGAGTATCCTTTCCACTTCACTAGATACTCTCGAACCCGTTTCGAGGTCCGAGTCCGCTTCACCCAGCGAACGTCTTGAATACTCTCAACTTCATAACTTCTTCAGTCGGGCGATCTGGAACAGAGCTCTCGGTTTCAGCCGACTCACATGCACCCAGGGATATAACTTATACCCTGAGCCTTCAATCTTCAGCTTACACCTGAAATCGTCCGAGGTTTCCAAGATTCGGAATGGTCCGTGCCACAAATGCACGAACTTCTTCGTCAGCCCAGGTTGGACTCGTGCCAAGTATAGCCAGACCGCATCCCCAACTGCGAAGCCTTTTTTAAATCTCTCAGATAGTTCTTGCCAGACCTCTATTGTCGCTGAACACCTCGACGCCCCTCGTAAGCGGTCTTCTGATCCAATCCAGTCGGCCGGGGACCTAGCATAGCTGAAACAGTACTCTGGGATCCCAGCCGTGCACCAAGTAAAACGGGGTGTCAAGGCGAGTAGCATCGAAGGATGTGTTCAAGACCCACATCAACTTCTCAACCTGGTCGTTCCTGTCGCTCTGATCTGGCTCAGCCACATAGGCTCGGACAGCTCGGATTACAGTCTGGACCGACCTCTCTTGCTGCCCATTGGCCTGTGGTCGATAAGCTGGTGTAGCTCTCTGCCGACTTCCCAGCATCTCTCTGAATTTCGCGAACACCTCACTCATGAATCTGGGATCACGGTCGTGACGAATCATTTCACTTGCGCCGAAATGCTGAAACACCCGTTCCATGTAGGCTTCAGCCACTTCCTGAGCCGTAGTTGAGCTCATCGGCTTACAGATCACGAAACCGGAGAACATACATTGGAACAGCAGAAGAAACACATTGCCACGATCAGATTTGGGCAGATGAGTGACGAAATCCATAGAAACCGCTTCAAAAGGCCGAGTCGCCAAGATATTTCCAGGTGACGGGCCAGGATTAGGCGGAGCTCCTTTAGCTGTTACGCAGTCCACACATTGTTTGACGAATCGCTCCACATCTGCGTACATCCCGGGCAAATAATATTCTCGGCGCAGTTGTTCAAACGTCCGAGTGATTCCTTGATGAGCACCCTGAAAGTCTTCATGACACAGATGTAACAGATCAGCTTGAAGTGAGCGAGGCACCACCAGCCTTAAGGCATCAGCTTCGTCCCGAGGCCGATTTGGCGTGGCTCGGCTCAAATAGTACACGGCTCCACGAGAATCCAAGACAAACTGGTTCGCGATCTTGGCTACATCCTCGGCTTCAGCAGAAGACAATTATGTCAGATTTCCTTTCAGATAGTCTCGAAGTCTTCTGATCCAGGGTTCAGCTCCTTGCTGGACTAGGATGCGTCGCCACCTCTCGGCGATTGCCATGACTGGGGTTGCAGCCTCAGGAGAGAATCCCGTTGTTGCTTCTCTAGACACAGCGGTCTCAGTTTGGCCAACGTCCCTGTTCTCCTCAACAGCGTTTCCTTCAGCTCGAACCTGACTTCGGGTAACAGCGCATAGCTTAGCTTCTGGCGACAAAGGTTCAGCAGCTTGAACAAGTGACACGGGTTCAGGTACGACCTTCGATTCCACTTCAGCTGAGCTGCTGAGCTCACCCTCACCGGAAGGCAACTACTCTCGGACTAGCTTCTCCGCGATACGGTTCAGCTGTTTTAGCTGGGCCAGCTCCACTGGGTCTTCCAATACCACTGCACTCCGAGCTACCAAAGTTTTTGAGGTCAGATAATCAGCTGCAGCGTTGAACTCTCGTTTGACATGAACCAGCTTTACTGATTTAAACTTCTGGCGAAGCTCCTCGAACTCATTGAGTAGGAGCTGAATCTTGGATTCAAACACTGGATGAGTCCCTGAGCCTGTTGAATGGCGATGTGAGAATCTCCAACAATCACTACCTCTGAGATCCCACTGGCCAGAGCCATCTTCGTACCCTCGATCAGTCCATGATACTCAGCCTCATTCACAGTAGCGTCTTCGAAATGGAAACCTCGGGCTTCGATCACATCCCAGGAAGGTAATTTCCACAAGATACAACCTGCTGAGCCCCGTCGATCTGACATCTTAGCGGCGCCATCAAAACTGAGTAGCCAACCTTCATAATCGGCTTCCAGCATTTCCAGACTGATTGGCGGAGCTCGGACGACTTGTCCCTTGGCTGGGATGAGACTCTCGGCTGTTTGGTCGAGCTTATCATGGGGGGTAATACCCGCTCCCATGATTGCCGCCAAGCCGTCTTCATCTCGTTGGATCTTGTGAATTTCAAACGGCCAGGGGGGCCAGTCGCACTGCCCACTGTTCGCAACGTCCCTCAAGTGATCGTGATTTGATTATCCATTTAAGCACTGAATGTCGGGTATAGACTTTGATCAGCTTCGTCCCGGCCAGCATCGTGTAAAATACTCGGAGGACTCGGATCAACGCGACCACTTCCTTCTAGCGGGGTGATATCTGAGCTCCTGATCATGCAAAACCCTCCCTGTGAAACGAACTGGGAGAATAATTCCGTCATGATCTTGACCCAGAACAGCACATGCAGCCCAGGGATTAGCATGGACGATGATGACAAACGGCTTCTGAGAATCAGGGTGTCTGAGCAGGGGCGTCGATACAATCTTCCGCTTTAGGACTTCAAAGGCTTCCTTGGCTCGGCTGAGGTCTCGACCAGCTCGGATCGGTTCGTCTGTCAACTCATAAAGTACGGCTGCTATAACCGGGAGGTCTTCGATGAACTTGTTGTAGTAATTCAGACTTCCAAGAAATGACTGCATGCCCTTCAATGTCGACGGGAACGGGAGATTCTTCACGCCTTTGGCTATCTTTGGCTTAGCTCCAATTTCATGGGACAGATACGAGATCGTCTTCTTGCCGAATTCACTCTTAGGCAGGCTCCCTGAAATCCCCCAGTATCTCAACCGATATAGGAGTCGATCCAGATCGACACACAACTGCTCCCAGGTCTCAGCTCCGTACGCGATATCATCAATGTATGAGCTTCGTCCTAGAACCGGGTTCAGCTGAGGTGGGGCTGGGATGTTTCTTTGGAAGACAGTCATGGTCTCAGCTAACGTGGACAATTCTTCTTCGGTTGGGTTCTCAACTTGGATTCCCAGAAATTCCAACACATCTGTATCGACCTGAGCCTCTTCGGATGCTGGAAGACGCACGAATCCCCATAAGCAATTGTCCAACATCTGCTGGTAGATCAGCGGGGCGTTCTTCAGTCCAATGGCATCCTAGTCCACTGAAAGTGTCCTAGCGGACAGATGAAGGCCGATATATGTTTCGCTCTTGACGTCATCGGCACAGCCCAAAATCCAGTAGCCATGTCCAAGCTCAGGAACCACATCGTACTCTCAAACCCAATCAACAAATCGTCAATCAAAGGTAAGGGATAATGCATGAGCTTGATCAGCTGATTCACGAGGCGATAGTCGATACAAAGTCGGATGTCGACTCCATTCTTCTTCATCACAATTACAATTGGCGAAGCCCAGTCTGAGTCTGAATACTCAATCAGTTTTGTCTGAACCAGCTTCTCGAGCAGGTCATAGACCTTCCGAAGGTGCTGAGGTCGAATGGGTCTGGATCTCTGAGCTACGGGTTTGGCGTCTCCCACATCCAAGTCACAAACAACGCCTCTGGCTGGGGCTGGAACCGCATTCCCATCTCCCAGGAAGCTAGCGTGATGCTTCTCCAAAATTGCGCGAACTTGGGCTTCCATCTCCTCGGTCGTTACTCCGGGCTCACCAATATCAGCCGTAGTCAGATCAGCTTTCGGACTGAGATCCTTCAGCTCGGGGAGCGCAGCCAACTGGTTTCTGAGATCATTCAGCAGCTCCGCGCCTTCGTGGAAGTACACGGTCGCTTCAGCTTCATCAGAGAAATCAATTTCCAGCCGCATGCATCGTGCGAGGGATTCTCTCAGCCGAGACACAGGTTCAGCTACGAAATCAACCGGCTCAGCTTTGAATACTTTCGCCAATTCCTTCCGAGCTCCATGAGTGGTAGTGCCTCCTCCGATCATTCCCCGTGATACTACTTCCGGTTTAGATTCATCACTGGCTGGGACATCTTCAGTCCCGTCCCCCACAATCTCAGCGTCTTCCTCAGCTCTGAGCGAGCCAGGTGATTTAGAAGAGATGTCCAATGGGGGCAAATTCTCAAGAGAAGTGGACTGCCAGTTGCGAGTCGCATCGTCCTGGCCAACTCGGCCTATAGCTCTTTCAGGTCGTTCTTGAGGGAGGGTGTCTACCATGTAAGCTGTGGCACGGGGCTCAGCTCCACCATGTTCAGCACCTTCCTTCTTTGGCGGACGTTTAGCCAATAGCACCTTTTTTGGCCACGGGTATGCCGGCTTCTCAACAGCGGGCGGACTTCTGAGTTCAGCTTGTCGTGCAATCAATTCTTCTAGCTTCAGGTAATTTGCTGATGGCTCAGCTTCATAAGCCAACGCAGTCCACTCACGATACTTTTGAGACCGAGGTCGGGCGAAACGTTCTCCTTGAGGCAAATATCCCTTCTCAACCAGACACCTACAGTGTGTTTAGTAATGCGGGCCATTCGGTCTGAGACGTTCACCACTTTAACCGCTTTGGGTTTCCTCCCAGTCCCATAGATGAACTGCGTCACCCATTTATCACCTCGCCCAGCCCATTCCTCACCTTTGTCTGGCTTGGCTTGGTAATACTTGACTGGGAGAGTCACAGATCGTCCAGGCTGAAGTCGGATCGTCTCAGCTAATGACACGCCGACTTCAAGCCCAGCGTGGCTGATCTCAAGACCTCCGACCAAGAACAGGGATTCTTCGTCTGGGAGCCGGACTACACCTTCACGAGCACAGATTCGAACACCAGCAGCGACAATAAAATCCATCCCTAATAGACAATCCAGACCTGCTCCAATGTTGCCCACCCAGACATCCATCACATAGACCACTCGTACACCGAGGGTCAGCTTGATCTTAGCCTGAGCGGTAGCGTACGTCGGAACATCTCCAAAACCCACGACTCGGAGTCGGTGGCCATGTCTGAGCTTGAGCTTCAACCTGCGTGCAAGGTCTAAACTCATTTATACTCGTCGTGGCTCCTGTATCCATCAGGATCTGAGTCCGGTGATTGAAAATTGCTCCATGTACCATCGCCATATCACGTTTTTCACCGACAAAAGCGTGCGTGCTCCACCAGCCATAGCGTTCACCATAGGTCAGGGCGAATTGTTCGTCGACTTCGGCAGTACCACAGTAAATGCAAGCTTGGTCAGATGAATGTATACATTTGGGGTTATCGTTGTGCCAACATGGAAGGGCTGAACCACATATGCAAATGCACACAACGCTTGGGACTTCGGCTCGGCACGCACTGGTTCCCTAACCAGCGAGCCTAGTGGTTTAACAGCGTCTCGGGGTCAGAGCCGTCCAGCAATTGCCGAATAGTATCAGGGTCAATACCCTCGAGGGACCCCCCCGGCGCGGATGGTTTCCCGCACCGTCTTGAGTGTCGACCACATGTCGCACAAACCCCGGTGATGATAGTCGCCACACTTCGAACATGGTTGACGTCTGCAATATTGGGTTGGATGGCCCTCATCATGACAGCGTCCACAGATGAGCTTGCTCCAGCCGTTCTCGGCGTTGTGGCGTTTACTTCCACATTCACTGCATTTCAATTCCTCGCGCTGGAGTGCTCTCTTTCCGTACGGTTGAGCGCCCGACTTCGGCTTTCACGCCAACCGCTCAGCGACTCGAAAAATGTCTTCTTCAGTCACGGTACTCGAGTAGTTGGGTTCAGTCGTAGCCGAGTTCGTTACCGTTGAGCTCGATGAGCTTCCGAAGCTTCAACCCTCAGAGCTTGATGGTTCAGCTCAACTTAAGGATCCTCATCGTATCGGTGGGGAATCTCATCCGAGAAGTGAGCGTGACGCCCAGCCTCTGAATCTGTTTCAGCACCTTCGACCATGAATACTCAACCCTCAGATCGGCATTGTTGAGGTTTGAATCTGCCAAACTGCAGGTTCTGAGCGGGACGCTTCTTCTGTTGATACTCTCGATCTTCATGACGCTCGTCCTGTCGCAAGGCCTCGATGCGCTTCAGGGTTTCTTCCAATTTGCTCAGAGTGTCGAAACGTTGACCTTGAAGGGTGGTTTTCTGCCGAGAATCACTCAGCGTCTTGATAAAGCGACGGATATGACAGTTGTTGGGGTGTCGACACAATCTTTCGCTTCAGAACTTCAAATGCTTCCTTAGCTCGGCTGAGGTCTTGGCCGGCTCGGATCTGTTCATCCGTCAATTCGTAGAGTACAGCTGCTATAACCGGGAGGTCTTCGGTGAATATGTTGTAGTAGTTCAGACTTCTTAGAAATGACTGAACACCCTTCAGTGTTGACGGGAATGGGAGATCCTTCACACCTTTGGCTATTTTCGGCTTGGCTCGGATCCCTTCAGCTCCAATTTCATGGGACAGATACGAGATCGTCTTCTTGCCGAATTCACTCTTAGGCAGGCTCACTGAGATTCCGCAGTATCTCAACCGATACAGGAGTCGGTCGTCTCCCAGCATCTGAAGAGGCTCAGATCGATGCGGATGTATTGGAGTTCCTGGGAATCCAAGTTGAGATCTCAGCTGAAGACGAATTGTCCACGCTGGCTGAGACCATGACTGTCTTCCGAAGATATATCCCAGTCCCACCTCAGCTGAACCCGGTACTGGGACGAAGCTCATATATTGATGATATTGCGTATGGAGCTGAAACCTGGGAGCAGTTGTGTGTTTCTACGAATTTGACGGATGGACAGATCCGAGCCGGCCGAGACCTCAGCCGAGCCAAGGAAGCCTTTGAAGTCCTGAAGCAAAAGATTGTATCGACACCTCTGCTCAGACACCCGGATGCTCAGAAGCCGTTCGTTATGATTGTTCACGATAACCCTAGGGCTGTGCGTGCCGTTCTGGGCCAGGATCATGATGGAGTCATTCTCCCAGTCCGTTTCACAGGATTAGTGTTGCATGATCAAGAACTCAGATACCACCCAGCTTAAAAGGAAGTGGTGGTGTTGATCCGAGTCCTCAGAGTATTCTATTCGATGATGGCTGGGACGAAGCTGATCAAGGTCTATACTCGACATTCAGTGCTTAAATGGATAATCAAATCACGATCACTTAGGGACGTTGCGAACAGTGGGTGGTGCGGCTAACCCCCTGGCCTTTGGAAATTCACAAGGTTTAACGAGAAAAAGACGGCTTGGCCGCAATCATGGGAGCGGGTATTACCCCCGTGATAAGCTCGACCAAATAGCTGAGAGTCTCATCCCGGCCAAGGGACAGATCGTCCGAGCTCCTCCAATCAGTCTGGAGATGCTGGAAGACGATCACGAAGGTTGGATGATCAGTTTCTATGGCACCACCAAGATGTCAGACAAGCAAGGCTCAGCAGGTTGTATCCTATGGAAACTACCTTCTTTGGACGTGATCAAAGCCCAAGGATTTCATTTCGAAGTTCAAATCAGTAAAGCTGGTTCATGTCAAACGAGAGTTCAACGCAGCAGCTGACAATCTAACATCAAAAACTTTGGCAGCTCGGAGCGCAGTGATCTTAGAAGACCCAGTAGAGCTGGCACAGGTGAAACAGCTGAACCGTATCGCGGAGAAGCTAGTCCGAGAGTAGTTGCCTTCCGGTGAGGGTGAGCTCAGCAGCTCAGCTGAAGTGGAATCGAAGGTCGTACCTGAACCCGTGTCACTTGTTCAAGCTGCTGAACCTTTGTCGCCAGAAGCTAAGCTATGCGCTGTTACCCGAAGTCAGGTTCGAGCTGAAGGAAACGCTGTTGAGGAGAACAGGGACGGTGGCCAAGCTGAGACCGCTGTGTCTAGAGAAGCTACGACAGGATTCTCCCCTGATGCTGCAATTCCAGCCATGGCAATCACTGAGAGGTGGCGACGCATCTTAGCCCAGCAAGGAGCTGAAGCCTGGACTCAAAGGCTTCGGGATTATCTGAAAGGAAATCTGACAGAATTGGCCTCCGCTGAAGCTGAAGATGTTGCCAAAATTGCGAACCAGTTTGTCTTGGATTCTCGGGGAGCCTTATACTATCTGAGCCGGGCTACGCCAAATCGGCCTCGGAATGAAGCTAAAATCTTAAGGTTGGTGGTACCCCGCTCGCTTCAAGCGGACCTACTACATTTGTGTCACGGAGATTTTCAGGGTGTTCACCAAGGAATCACTCGGACATTTGAACGACTGCGCCGAGAATACTATAGACCTGGGATGTATGCAGATGTCGAACGTTTCGTCACAGAATGTGTGGATTGCGTGAAAGCCAAAGGAGCTCTGCCCAATCCTGGGCCGTCGCCAGGAAATATTTTGGCGACTCGGCCTTTTGAAGCAGTTTCTATGGACTCCGTCACTCATTTGACCAAATCTGACCGCGGCAATGTGTTTCTTCTGCTGTTTCAGTGTTCTTTCAGCTTTAGCTGAAAGCTAAGCGTACATTCGGGGCAAATTTAGTGCTTTTTTGTTTTGAACTATATTTTCAAAAATATGAAGTGGCTACAACTTTGTCACGTGCGATCGGCGCTCTGCTCACTAGAGCTTTGTATCGAAGACACTTGCGGAAAACTTCCATGGGACGCGCATCGGGTTTGTGAATGTGTCCAAATTTTTCTCCCGGTTACCCGTTTGGTTCCTCAACTGAAGCCAGTTTACTACGGTTAAATGTTTCAGCAAATCACGGTAGTGTCACTGTCTAAGTTTAGACTAGATTAGAGAATGTGTGGGGTCTGCTTTAGAAATATACTTACACGAAAGGGCACGGTGGGACAATTTTGCGTGTGATACTACAATTTCCGTGAAGGGGCGCCGAAGTATCCACGGCGGGCTCGAGAAAGTTGACGCCCGAGTTGAGGTCGCGGCGAGACTAAATATGGACTTCAAGCCGCCTGAGGAGTCACTAGGATTCAGTATACCCGCCCCTCAACTTGAGCTCCCAACTTCAAGCTACGAAAAAAACTTCAACTGGCAGGAGTGGTACGTTTCTAACATATTTCTAATGTACACCACATTGTTTCTAAGGTATCGCACACAATTTCTAAAAAAAGGCGCCCTGTTATTTGTGCGACATTATGGACCGATACAGTCATGGAACCAAGGAACTTCGCCCATGACTCGACGAGTACAAGCTCTCCGCCGCCAAGGGGGATACATAAAAAGACGAAGGACTAAGAGGGCTTCTACGAGTTCGCCCTTCAAGAGATGCCAACTCTGATCGTGTTCAGCGGTGGTGCCTACGTTCCTCGCCGGCCTGGATCTTCGAGATTGACGAAGCAGAGGTGATATGAAGCTCCGGGCAGGAAGCAAGATCATGTAGCAGGCAAACCTATTGATGATGACGATTTCCAAGTCCGTCCAAGCTGGTGGCAAGAATCGGTCGTACGTATATTGATGTTAAGAGTAGTAGACATGTATGTGATCTAGAATTAAATGCCCAATTTGATGCTTGATACACATGGTGGAGTGCCGCACTGACATTTGAACAGTATCAGGTTGCTATTCCGGTAGCGGAAAGGCAGCTCCTGCAACCTTATTCCGATAATACGTTTAGCTCGATGCTGCAGAATTATGTCTGTGTAAAAGTAAACAGCACACGTAGATAGTGATGCGGGCACCGTGAAAAGTTATAGATGAAAACTAGTACACCTCAATCATGCTAACAGACAACTCACATGTATGTCACATGCTCAACATATCCGTCTATGGCCTTTCCGCATTGCATTGCGTGTTGGTTTTCTACTGGCATTGAAATCGTAGCCACATGCTACCTACCAATGTTTACGGTTGTTAAAATCACAGATACAGGATAAATTCTAGACCTAGTCACAATCCTTGTCACAGTGGTTACCGAATTAATACAATTCACATTATTTTGTGTAAGGATAGCACAACTTGGATAAACTTATATGTTGGGTATTTTGAGTGGACGGTTCGGCAAGGGTTTTGAACCAATTGCAATAATTCCGCACACTAATCTCAATCACGTAGTGAAGTTTGTTTGGCCGGTAAAAACTATCGTACCCGTTTTTACAGATACTTTTTACCACCCTTTTCAAATTGAAGAACCCAACACCTATCACTTTTAACATCCATATTCACAATTCCTTCGTTTTCGTGAAGCGCTGCGACTGCTCTATGGTGAAGCGGAAGCAGCAAGCGGGGTCGGCCGGCGGCTCCACACAGAAGACCGCAATCTCGACCAGAGCGATACGGCGCAGACTGCAGGAAAACTCACGAGGCGAAGCTACGACGTCTAGTGAGCTGACAGCACGGCGAGAAGCTTTGCGGGGTTACGTTGACACCACGCAAGGATCCGCGTCGCCTGCTGTGTCTCCACCAATCCAAAAGCTCACGGCAGCAGACGTCAAGGAGGCATGCGTAGCCCTGCATTCCAAGCTACGTAGAAGCAAACAAGGACGACGTCAATGGGGAAGGCGTGTGAAGTCGGAGCCATTCCATCTTTCGGATTCACAGAAGATACTAATTGCTAACAGCTACAAGGCCGCGCGCAATGAGGACCGACCGACCGACTACGTTTGTATGTCGAAGAGCTGCCACTTCACTGCCTTCAAAGACCACCCAGACGACTTAGTGTCTATGGAAAATGAGGTTATTGCTGATTTGAAGGCGGCGCTGGCGGAACAGCGCGAACTTGACGCTGGAACGCGGGCGAAGACAAGTGAAGAATTGCAAGAGGAGTTGGATCGTGTTAGCGTGGTGCATGAAGAACCAATTGCTGAGATGGAGGCGAGGGTAGTCACTCGAACAGCAGCTCGCAAGCTCAGAATCGTTGGTTGGAGATTTACGTTCGCAGGTGGCGCTGTTCGCCAAGGAGGCCAGCTTCCGAAAGCAACCCCCAGTTACTTCTTGCCAACAGATTGACGATGTAGGGGGGAGCATTTCACAGAGTGACCAAGATTTGAAAGAACTGGAAGAGAGTTTGCAGAAGGAAGACGAATGACTGAAGAAAAAAGACGTGGACCAGCAAAATCTTTCAGAACGGCTTGTCGAGCAGCAGGCCCGTGATCAAGACGAAGAGCGTCACCGCTTGGATGGCCAAATGACATTGAAACAACACTTAGAGCGCCGATGCCAGCTTGCTATCGCGCGACAAGATGACGAAAAGGTTTCAAGAGATCGCCACGAACGTGCCATCTCTAAAGAGATGGAGCGACTTGTGGTCGCATTGGAAGAGCAGATTTCGTGGAATGGGTATGCCCCAGCCGTTAAGGACTGGAAGCGTCGCTGGGAAGTGGAGCAAGAGATGAAGTAGGCTGCTCAAGCAGCTCTCGCGGTTGCAGTTTCGAAAGAAGCTGAAATGACCGACAAGATCGCGGATCTCGAACTGACAAGGGCGTCCTACTTGGCGTGTGGGATAACCGAACATTGTATTGAACGGTTTGCGACGCAGAGCACGAATCCCCGGTATGGTAAGTCAAGTCATGCACTAACCTCTCACTCTTATCTAACATTCATTACGGTGTCAATGGCTATAGATGCTATAACTAGGAAGAAGAAGCAGCGCACTTTCACCGCCAATATGATGAAGAAGATTCACTACGCCAAAGGGGTCGAGCTCCTCGAAGAGTTGAACGAATTCGGGGAGACTCGAAACAATGGATGTCATGACCATGATGAATTCAGCTTGAAGACCACCAACCATGATCGTTTCCAGTCCTTGTGCTACCGCATCGAAGCTGTCGTTCGCAGCATGTGATTGTTCGACATGAAGTTGCTAGCATGCGTGTGTTGCATTTAAATCGCTGTTGTTATTTATTATATTTCAACTTTTTTACACAATATTACAAGTGTTGTGACATCAATGTCAGATAAAAACTGCGTGCCCGAAATGACCATACGTATTCCAAAACATCGACTTCACAACATGATATATTGTTTATTGGAGCTGAAAGACCTCGCGCGCGATGAGGGCCTCGAGACGTGCTACTGTAGGTTCTCCTGTTTCGTGATTTGTAAGCCGATGCGTTCAACTACGGCTCAAGAAGTGGCTGACGTCTATATGGAACGCGTGTCTCAGCGTTTCGGCGCGAGCGGGATGATTCATCACGACCGCGATCCCAGATTCATGAGCGAGGTATTCGCGAAGTTCAGGTAAATGTTGGGAAGCCGGCAGAGGGCAACGCTAGCCTATCGGCCTCAGGCTGACGGGCAGCAAGAGAGGTCAGTCCAGACTGTATTCCGAGCTGTCCGAGCCTATGTGGCTGAGCCAGACCAGAGCGACTGGGACGACCAAGTTGAGAAGTTGATGTGGGCATTGAACACATCCTTTGATGCTACTCGCCTCGACACTCCGTTTTACTTGGTGCACTGTTGGAACCCTCAGAGTACTGTCTCAGCTATGCTGGGCCCCCTTCCAACTAAATTGGATCAGAAAACCGCTTACGAATGACATCGAGGTGTTCAGCGACAGTAGGAGTACGCTCGGGCTTGGGCCAAAGACCTTCAAGCTCAGGCTAAAGCCAAACGCTCGGAAGCTCAGACCAAAGTCTGGCGAGAACTATCTGAGAGGCTCAAAAAGGGCTTCGCAGTAGGAGATGCGGTTTGGCTGTGACGTTTTTCCTTAATTTAAGGGATTTCAGTGTTAGGGAACCTTACCTGTTCGTCTCTCAAAAGGCGAATCTCCTTCCAAAGACGATGTTCTTGTGGTCCACACGACAAGGCTTATTGGTGGCGCCAAAATCGTCACACTTCGAGCGGGAGACTGAACATGACACGGCAAAGTCGCCGTACGTTCAATGAAGTAGAGATCAACCATGCGGTTGGTCTCGTCCTTCGGCATGGAAGGACAGTAAAGCAGGTCTGCGAGGTGACAGGCATCTCATCGTCCTCACTTGTGCGCTACTTGGCGTGTGCCAAGGACCAGATGGGTCCATCAAACACGTCGAAGTCCGTCGACGTGGCCCACCTCCTATTCTCCCCGCGCAGACTGACAGTTACATCAAGGCTTGGATCATTGAGATGCAGAGCGACGGGTATCCTGTCGAGAGGCAAGACGTCTTCGACGTCGCGTATCGCATTGGGAAGTATTTGAATTTACCGCCATTGGCAAATGGATGTACGAGCGCTTTCTTCAAATACACCCAGAGTTGGCAGCTCGCCAAGCACAATCGGTTGCGAATCCAAGTAATTCAATTGATGCAGGAAGCATCATCAATTTTGTTTTGGCAACTCTGTAAGCTTGTGCTGGAGTATGGAATTATTGCGGATCGGCTGTTTAATATAGATGAAACGGGATTTATTGGAAATCCAAAGTCCAAGAAAGTATTGGCGCTGAAGGAATCAGCACGTATGTGGACCAAGACACTATCAACGAGCTATCTTCTTACTGTCGTTGGGTGCGGTAACGCGGCAGGGTGGTTGATACCTCCTCCATCGTTTATTGTCCAAGGAAAAAGTGCTTCAACGAGTATCTTAGATGGATTACATGGCTCCCGAATCACACCATCTGATTCCGGATTCATGAACGAAACTATGTTTGTTGAATGGAGCAAGATGTTTTCGGTGACCGTGCCTGCCTCAGTGAAGCTCAGATACTGGACGGTTGTAGTAGTCACATTGGTTCCATTGTCGCTGCTGCTGCTAGCAATGCTCAAGTTATTCTTCTGCCCCCCCCCCCGCAAACGATACACCCCTTGTGCAGCCGTTATATACTGCTGTTTTCATCTTACAAGAAAGCCATTCGTGTTGAGCTTCGTGATCAATGGAAGCTATTGATCGTCCCACCATATCGAAGGCCAGCGCAGTTCGCATTGGGTACAATGCGTGGCAAAAATGCCACGCGGATACAAACATCGTTTCCGGTTTTAGAGCGTGTGGAATTCTGCCACTGTCGCTCCCGACAATGACAAAGCGGCTCAATTTATTCAAGAAAAATGGAATTCGAGCTGCGGTGAAGGGACTGTGGTCCAAGCATCGTGAAACCATTCAACAAGAGGTTCTTGTTCTGCTACAAGAGCCAGCAGCCAAAAAGAAGCGCAAGAATGTGGCACTGAGCGGTCAATTTCTCTCCAGCGAGGAATTGCACGTCGAAGCCTCAAAGACGAAGCCAAAGAAGACGAGAAAGATCACGTCAAAGCAAAAGAACACCATGCCAAAGCAAACTTTGACGAGAGCGCTGTCGGTGTTTGATTGGGAAGGGACAGAGATTGTGGTTTGAAGAAACAAATACCCTCTTTTACACGATACACGTCTCTTATTTCGAGGCCCACTTACACATATACTCAGATCAAGTGTTTAAATATCCCTTGACTATTTCCTTCACTATTATAGCTGCAGAAAATGAAGGGGCTAGTAAAAACGGTACTGCGGTTGGCTCAATTTTGAGAAAACCCGGCACGACATTTAGATATGTGGTAAAACCACCCATTTAGAGTATAGTTGTGGTGTTAAAAAATGCTTATTCGCACTTGTTTTCACGCTACAAGCGCTGTCTTGGGGAAACGGGTAATCGAACGAGGAACTCTTATTGGCCTATAGCTGTCGATAGGACGTAACACATGGGAGAGGTGCTCTGATGTGTTTGCTGTGCTCACTATATAGCATATCAAATCAAAGAGGTTTTATTCCTCATCTCCATCCCCGACGACGCAGTGTTCCTCCTCGTCAATAAGCCCACAGTCTTCCAGTGCCGCCATGTACTTCCTTTCAAACCGCAACACGCGCTTGTAGAACTTGCACCAATGCTTAGACTTGATACGTGTAAACTCAGCAGTGAGTTTCGCGGAGAGATCTGCTAAGTTATCAGCAGGACGCCTAGCAATTCTGTTTTTACCCGCCCCCAAACCATTTCGATAGGCTGCAGTTCGGGGTGGTATGGGGGCATGTACATCAACATATGGCCATGTTCGTTTGCAATCCGGTGGGCTACGTACGTTGGGGCGATCTTGTGGACCTTGACGAGCTCAAGTAGCTGGGGAATGAACCAGCTAGGTTCAAAATCAATTTCTGTTACAGCGTCAGATTTATTTGTTAGATTTTTCTACAAAAACCAACATATGCAAACTTACTGTGCCGGAACAGCCACGCTTGTATGTCGGCTTTACGCGTATTTCTTGTGGGGGCAGGATCTTCTTGGCGTTTATGGTAGCTTGCTCCGCCCATATGAATTATGCATTCTCCATACTGTTGTAAGGTCACACCAATTTCGTAAACCATTTCTCGAACAGGTCGGCGTCAAAATTGCCATGATAGTCGTCATCTCCCCCATTACTAGGCTTCTTAGCCGAGCTCCAATGGACGAGAGAGCCCCCCCCTGCATGATACTGCCGCTACGCGTAACAATACCAGCACCAACTATACAGATTCTACGTATCACTTGCAAATTAGTTTCATCAAAAGGCAAATCAGATAATAATTTAATTGTGATATAAATCGCACCTGGAACCTCGACCGCTTTTCAAAAACCGTGTCTTGTCCTCGGCTAGCCAAATTTTACCTGAGACGTGGTTGACGTTGCAATGACTTTCATCGAGAAAGACCTCGGGCGGATTGGGGTGGTTACGGCCGTCTCGATTCGACAAGCGCCTCTGCAAATACGTGGCTCTGAAGGTCACATTGCCAGTAGTCTCTGCGAGATAATGACGGTTCTGGCCACGTAAATGCCTGAATCCCATATCATTTAACCACACCCTCATAGTGCGTACGTTGTAGGATTTGCCCATAATACTCTCTACGTGGTTACAGATGAGTTGAGCTGTGATCGGCTTGACAGCTTTGTTCTGTACCACAACGTACTCACGAACAACAACGTTCAGATCGCACTCGTTGAAGATCTTTTTGCGTCCTCGAGTTTATGGTGCAGTCTACTAGTGAAATATAAGATTATAAGAAAACAGCTGTATATCCTAACAACGAGCAATAACCCTAGGTGGTCAAAACCTGCAGTCGCACCTCGACGAAATCGGTGTCTGGGTCGATGTTGCGGGCACGCAGCACTCGAAAAACTGGATTCTTTCCGAAGCCAGTAGCATCCTTAGTGCGTTGGCGAGAGTTGCGACCTCCACTCTGCCTGCTTTCGCCTCCAGGACGAAATAGTCATACACGTGGAGTACTAGGGTTTTCACGGCTGGGCTGAGTTGGTGTCTGTGCTGCATCGTGCCGATTTAGTTTTGAGAGGAAGAGAGGTTTTGTGTGGCGGAGTAGACGCTCCGAAACCAATGCTTTCTTATGTTGTGCTTCACGCTCTGATCGGCGCCATTTTGAGGGCACGGTTACCTTTTGTCTGAGGAGGATATTTTTATTGAGATGAGCTAGCCCCATCATTTTCTGCCCTTATAATATACACTATAATCCTTACAAGTCTGTCGAGAGGCAATGTCTTTGTCCAACTCATCTTGTCTTGCTGATTGCAGTCGTGTTGATCGCATGACTGGATTCTTAGTGGATGCTGCGCAATGCCACTAGCTCCACGATCACGCTTAAATTGAGGGAAAACATTACTTGGCACGGGCGCAACCTGGACTGACGAAGAAATTCGCGCATCTATGGCATGGCCCGTTTCGAATCTTGGAAACCTCGGACGACTTCAGGTGTAAACGGAAGATTGAGGGCTCAGGGTATAAGTTATATCCCTGGGTACACGTGAGTCGGTTGAAACCGAGAGCTCTTTTCCCTGATCGACCGACCGACGAGGTGGAGATCGCCGAAGAGGATGACTTCGATGCCGCTCTCCTGGCTGAAAATGGGGATGGCCCTGATGAAGCTCAGAGTGAATTCGAGGTTAAGAACATTCAAGACGTCCGCTGGGTGAAACGGACTCGGACCTCGAAACGATCTGGTGAAATGGAAAGGGTACTCTGAGACGGACTGACTGCCTATGTCTCAGTTGAATTGTGGAGCACTACTCTATGACTTCAACCAAGGTGCCAAAGCACAAGCACGATTTCGAGCTATGCTGGCTGGTGATGAACTACTCGAGTCTGAGACTCAGTAGTGAATCCAGCTGAAAGAAATGTGCATGTCTATTTGGTATTTTGTGAAAAGTTAAAGTTTAAGTTTGTGCTACAAGTTCAATAAGTGGAGGAATGGGAAGCCACGCGCCAAGAGAAAATTGAGAGATGCTGGGGGATTCGGAATGAGATGGAATTCCAAACTGACTCAAAAGTGTGGTAATAATGTATTGTTACGCAACGGTTCAGCTACACGAAGTCACTGGCTCGGCTTGGGGTAACTTTCTCTTCCTCTTGTTGACCTCTGTCAACACGGCATCCAGGGTGTCATGATCATGCGTGGAGTTTGGAATGAGAAGATTCTCAGCTTGCTCGGAGTCGCTCAGCAGCGGGTTGGCAAGAGTAGCAGGAGCCAGATTCAGGAACGCGTTGTCGGAATGACGAGTAACCCACTGAGTGCGAGCCGTCTCCAGATCGTCAACTGTGCGAAGCTGATCCTGCCGAGAGATCCGGAGTTTGAGGTCCCGATTTATCCAGTAACATGGATTCTGAGGAACAACCGAAAGTCCAGGCTCGAACCAAATCTTCTCGTTGTACCCCGGAGTAGTCTCCACTTCAGTCATCATGTTCTTGCGATGGTTGTCGAAATCCGAGTGCCGATCCTATCGGTCGCGATACAAATCCGGCAGCTCTGGGATGATTATGTACGATAGTAATCGAAATCTGGAACCAGAGTAACCCAATGATAACGCTCCCAGTATTCCCGACACCAGTGACTCATGAAACCAAGATTGATCTTGAGCGCTTCAGCCATTTTAAATGACCCCTCGCTGTACTTGAAGAAAACCAGCGACTTGATTCGGCGGGCCCACATAACGTCCCATGGGTTTAACCTGAGCAATTCCCAGTACTCGATGAGGCACCAACGAATGGGAAGATGCTGAATGGACTGGCATGTAGCTGGGAAAGCCATCTGTCTGGCGGGGAAGAGCTTGCACTTTGATACCATAATGGCGCCAGCTGCCCTTTTTGGGCCTCTCAATGATTACGTGTCTGGGAGTGGCGCTGGCGACTTCGCCTTGGAGCGGTCCGTGGCACCAACAGACGCCTGGAGTGACGTCTTAGTGGCGTTGGTAGCTGAACCCTTGTTGGACGAACCTGAGCTTCTCGGACGCTTGCCACTGGCACCTGACTATGAGCGAGTTGACGATGAGCTGGAAGACTTTGTGTTATTGGCGTGATACATCTTGTCGAACTTGTCATCATCGTCGTCATCGTCCGAAGAGTGCAGCCACCCCAGACCACTGTCAGGTGAGCCAGGAGCCGGTTTGATAGGCAATGGTTCCCAACGGCTCTGGGACCTCAGTCAGCGTGGGTTCTCGGAGCACGTCCCAGACAGCCTTGTAATAAGCGTCAAGGACGTAGCTCATCCACGGAGTCCATTCCAGAGCTTTCCAATACATTGTCGAGACTAGCATGTTAATCAACGCTTGTCTGACAAACTGGTCATGGAGCATCTGTGGTTTGTGGACTTCAGCTACGGACCCAGAATGAACAACGGGTGAACAGAATTCTCGTACGTCAGATCGAGTCCAGTCCCACGAGTATGGAAAAGGGATAGTACGTTGAGCGTAAAACAGGGATACCCTATTCTGAGACTGCTTCAGTGCTCGGCTTTCAGCGGCGTATACACGCTGGGTCGGTTGGACAACTTCAGCCGATCCGCCAGAAGCATCATGCGATGCGTCCGAGGAGTGCTGGACGTGGATCCGGTCAAATCAATAGCTTCTGACTGAGCTGCGCTGTCCGCGGTGGCGCTTCGTTTGGGACTACCTGGCAAATGTGATCCCGTTAAAGAGAGCCGCCGTACTTGGCGGACGGGCTTGTCCCGAGTTGAGATAGTTGACTTGGCCGTTTTTTATGGAGTCTGGGACTGGGCCGACCCCCGAGCTGGACTTGGCAGACGCTGGATGAAGGATAGAAAATCAGCAGTATGGGAACTCGAACTCGAAGTAGTTTGAAGGATGTAGGGACCACAGTCATCCGTGCCTTCATCTCGCGCTGAGATCTGGCTAGACGTTCGAAACCTCGATGGTACTGGTGACCCAGTCCTGAAACATTGCAGGAGCCTGTGCAACCGCTTCCAATGACCCCCAAGCGAAGAATTGCCAGCGATGAAATCCATCAGCACGTCCGGAGAAAAGATATTAGCCGATGCCAATTCGCCCTCTATTTCTCCGACACGCTTGGCCATGGTGTCATGTTTCCGCTACAGTTCAGCCAAATTGGTCTCCGCAGTGTGGGGTCGATCTTGAAGGTCAACCTTCTCCGAGCTATGCCGACTTGCTACTCCTTTCAGCACGTCCACTTCGGACTTCAGAATGCCAGCCTCAGCCAACGCAGCGGCAGCAGCTGGTTGTTGTGGGGATCGAGTACGTTCATCCACCAGCAGCTTAGCAGTGGCAGCATGTTTAGCCCGCACCTCGGTCAGCGTTCCAGCCAAACCGGCACACTCTGTTCTGAGTAAGGAAATCAGTGCCCGTGAATCATCTTGAGTCACTGGCTGAGCTTCCAAAGTCTGGACGAGTTGGATGGCTAACTGCAAGAGGCGAGTGGTGTTCATGACGCGCGAAGCGAACCCCTCTACGCCATAACGCTGAGCTAACGACAACATCTCACGCTCCGCGGCTAAGCGGACGCGTGCATCCGAGTAATATGTGGGGCAGGGAAGGTTTGCTTGAAGAAGCTCAGTGGCGGCGTCGACGCCACCGAGGGCACTCAGCCTTGTCAGCTCTCCGTCCGAAAAGAACGGAACAGGGATGGATCGAGCAAGGCCGTCCGGCATGCCCACGAGATTTTCTCCGCGCCGGATGTCGATTATAGAAAAGGCCTGCCACGAGAGGCCAGGCAGCCGTGTGATCTCGGAGGCGTTGCATGGAGGACGTGCGACCTCGACGTTGCACACACGCGGAGGCTCGTCCGCGTTGTTCCACACCAGGACTGAGATCACCTCGGACTCAGTCTCGTTTGGATCTTGCGCCGGTGCACAAGGTAGTCGCGGGTTACGACGGCCGCGACGACGAACTGGGCGTGGAGTGTCTTCCGCAGCAGACGGTGAGAGCCCATGCTCTATCACATCAGCAGAATCGGGGTGCCGGAACTCAACATCGGTATCAAGACGCGGAATGAGTTGTTCGGTCGCGTCGACTTCTTCAGGAAGCTCCCGCTCGACCACCCGCGGGAACCGATGCTCGACCGCGTGTGGGAGACCACGCTCAACCACATCATCATGCTCTTCTTCGGGGGAGAACCACTGCTCATCGGGACGTGGGAACTCATGCTCGACCACGTCGGACACGTCCTGAGACTCCTGCTCAGGATCGGCGCAGGTTGCGTGTTTGCATACCGCACACGAAGGGCCATCGCCCACTTCACGTGCGGCATGGGTCATGGAGTCGGGGTCCATGACTGCAACATGCGGCCACTGATTTGACGTTCCGCACAGGAACGCCAGTACTGCATTCACGTCGATGTCTCTGGGACGGCCTGCGCCAGTCAGCCAGTCGATGTCAGGCTGGTGGCGTGCAAGCCATGGGATCCCGAAGATACAGTCGAAGGAGCCGCTCAGCTCGATCACCAAGAACCCTTCGGAACTGTGGAATCCGTCGAGCTCGTACGCGAAGGTGGTTGAGCGCCGCGGCTCCCCGTCAGCGTACTTCACGATCATGTCACCATGGCATTCACTGATGTCCATGTCTGCCGATAACACCGACAACCTATCGGCGCGAACAAAGATGTTCGTCGCACCCGAGTCCAGCAGAGCGCGGAGCGGGCGCTTCGCGCCTTCAACACGAAGACTGAATACGATCAGTCTCGAGTCGCTGCCGGAGGGGGTGGCAAATAGTTGTGCACGAAGCACGGAGCGGCTAGGAGAAGGCTCTGTCACCAGAGAACCATCCCTCCTTCCACGACCAGTAGGGCGCCCCGCACCTACTGGTTGTCGCCGTTTTTTGGAACGGCGACGTCATTAGTGGTGGTGACGGTCGCCATTACGGGCAACGGCGCGCGGCCCACTGCCGCGCGATGTCTAGGTTTACCACAGCGGAAGCATCACATCGGATGTGGATTGCGCTTCGATGACGATGATGTTGCTCCTGTCGATGACGCCGGCACCCGACGTCCACCGTAGTGTTGAATTGCATCCACCTCCATGGGTTTTGGCTAGGGTACCGAAGCCCGAGAGACGTCGAACGATTGCGACGCCTTCATACTGTAGTCTTCGCGTGGTGCAGTCGCGAAGGCCTCTTCCAGTGTCATTGGAGCCTTCCGGGTCAAGTAGAAACGCTGGTAGCCAGCGTTCATGCCGGAGATGAAGACATGGACCTGCGTCGCCATGTCGACGGGATGCGTCGTGATGCACGACACGAGGTGTCGCGCGCGCTGGATGTACTCGAGCATGGACATGCGTCCCTGCTCCAACGACAGGAAGGCTGAGCGCTGGATACTCTCATCTTGGGGCGCTTCGAACGCGAGCCGCAGGTCGGCTTTCATAGACGCAATGGTCGGGAAGGAGGAGGCGTCGGCGACGAGCTTACCGAGCGCCCGCTCCATCGCCTTCTCCGACAGCTTGGACAGGAGAAAGCGCGTCCGCGCGAGCTCGGTGGACAGCTGCCGAGCTTCAACTGCAATGTCCACTTCACATAATCAGCGGTTCAAGTGAAGGCGACTCTTGCCTTCGCCGCTGTACGTCGAGACATCGAGCTTCACGATGTCGGTCTTGTTCTTGGTCAGCGTGGGAGTCGCGCTGACGAAGATCAGCGAGCTCACGTGCCATGAACTCCTGGACGGCCAGGCGTTGTTGATCTTCCGTGCCGGCGGTTAACCATGTCTTGATAACGCCGTCACCAAACACTGCAGCGAGACGGTGCAGTGCCTCCCACTCGAACAGCGACAGATGAGAAAAGCTGGCATGCTCGAGCGAGACTCCGGTCGCCCCTCCGAGAGTGGACGCGTCGTTCATCGACGTGTCGTTCATCTTGGTCGTTGGACGGATCACAAAGTGCTACCAGGTGTAACGGGCTTGAGGCCGTTACTAGCTTACACTAGCGCGTTGGAAGTGGATAGGAAATTTGACTCTGATTGATTGTCGAGACGGTCTCGACACTCGAGACCGTATCAACCATTAAACCTCGCACTCGTTGACTCTGATTGATTGTCGAGACGGTCTCGACACTCGAGACCGTATCAACCATTAAACCTCGCACTCGCGGTGGCCTACTCAAGCTTGGGACATGCACATATCTAAAATATAGAAATAATCTGGGAACGCGCGGCTTGGACTTGTGGCAGTTCACTTTCGGATCGGCGGAGACGCAGGAGAAGACAGCAGCAGCATGGACGCGAGGAACGCCGCGCAGAGAGAGCGCAGCACGTATGATGAGACTCTGGAACAGTGGGCGCTGTATGACTGCAGCGCCACCGAAGACTCTCAGGGCGACGACGAGATGCGTAGGCTGTTCGAGCGTAGGAGGGCGACTCGGAGCAAGCCGTCACGGCGACAGGTGCCGTGACCATCAGATCCTTGGTCCGCTCTTGGACTGCCTTCGTCGAGCGGTGGAACACGGAGGGCGCTGCCGCATTCACCCAGAAGCTCGAATCGCGTGAGAAGACTCACGCGCGACTGTCTGTCCGCGAACTGGCGAGGAGCGTCTGCAAGGCGTCCTGGGAGACTGATCGCGCTTGCTGTTTCGTCCATTATCTCGTCGGGTGTGGATGTTGGCGCGGCTACAACGTACCGCGACTTAGTGACGCAGACTGGCGAAGGATCACCGAGGAGACGCCTCTCTCCAAGACCGAGCGGGCTGTGGTCGGTCGCTATGAAGCCGCATTGAGTGAATCTAGGAGCGGCGCGCCGCCGCGCCGCTTGGAAGGGCCTGGTCCGGTACGAGGCTTGCCTCGTACACCTCCACGCATTCCGGAACGACCGCGAGAAGGACCGCGCGCAGCTCCACAAGGTACTGACGACGCGACGGAACTGCGCTGTCGCGGTGACCGAGCTCTTGGTTCTCGTGTTCCAGCACTTCGAGACGGCGAGCAACGCGGTCGAGACGTTGCATGACCACAGCGTCCTGCCGGCGGCCGCGCTGCTCTGTTTGAGCGCGACGATCCTGCGCCTCTTGTCGACGGTGCGGGTAACACTCGGCATATTGTGGAGCCAACCCTGCAGCACGATGACGCTCGTGCTGCCCCACGGATGGGTCCCGGCTCTCGTCACCGCGACGGCGCAGTTCCGTCGCATCGTCAGTACCTTGTACGTTGGCTGGGGCAATGCCGGATAGCTGGGAGC